>VDFB02382590.1:0-45244 GCA_007258455.2 Sequoia sempervirens
AATCATTTGATCCCCTGTCGGTAGCTAGCACCAAAATGCAGGAAATTGTCAGTAGCCGTGACAAAAGTTGCAAATGCATTAGTGATCACTTTTGTAGAAATATAAAAAAATAGAAGGGAAAAGTATTTAATGCAGCTAAAAGGTTAGGTGTGAAAAGTTATAAAAGGGGTGTTTGGAACCCTCATTTGTCACCTTGCATCGAAGAAGAAGAGAAGGAGATCCTCTGCAGCAAAATTTTGAAGGAGTTAAGCAAATTTGGCGGTGAATTCACCAAGTATTTCTGATTGCTTGTTGAATTCCTAATTCTGTGCTCGAAAGAAAAACCTTGTTCGGTAAAGAAAATAAAATGAAGCAAATCAAAGGAATAGTAACTTTGGATGAATATAGCAGTAGAAAGATAAGGGATGTAAGAAATTTGTTGCTAGCTAGTGAATTAAAGTGGCTTGAAGGTACAAAACATAAGAATTTGGACATTTGGAATGAGTTTCCTTATTTTGTCAACGCGAAAGTGGTTCGGTTTATCTTGAATAGATTGGATGATGATATCCTTACTTTGGATAAACCCTATCAAATTTCAAAAGAATTGATAAAAAATCTAATAAGATTATGCAATATTGGTGCTGTTCCGAAAAAGAAGTTGATTCAGAACATTGAAGTCGAAACCCTAACTAGAGTAACTGGAGATCAAATGGATTTAGTAATTTAAATGATCAAAGATCCAATAACAAGGTACATTGCACATGGAATTTCATATAAAATTTTCTTTAGAAATAGGGAAGGCGCAACCTCGGCAGGTGCAGTATATATCGCTCACAAAATGATAATGGAAGATGAAGACTTTGATCTATGTGGATTGCTGAAGAATCAGTTGATGGAAAATGTGCAATTGACGAAAGATGAAGACTATGACTTTAGGTTTGGTACCCTAGTTATATGCATTATGATGTATTTTCTGAATTGCTTGCCTCAGAATGATAACATGGTATGGAAGGAAAATGAACTTTTTTTGTAAGCAAATTTATAAACATTTCAATACTCTAAAAAATTATGAGCAAGTTTATGAAAATTTCTTTAGAGAATTGTTGGGAAAGTTTGGAATAGTTGGCATCTCCCTTCCGGTAAGAGCAGTTGAAGTTGGGTCCTCTTCCGGTAAGGTGGAGAAGAAGCAAAAAAGGGCTCGAGATTCTGCAGATAACATTTCCTCGACACTCAAATCTCCAAAATTTGAAGATAAAGGTAAAGAGCAAGTAATCGTGGATATACTAGATGAATATTCTGATGATTACACTCCTATAGATGAATCAAAACCATTGGAACTAGATGTAATAATAGCAAAAGAAAGCGATGAAGAAGGTGCTTTATTCAAGACAAAGATACTATAGATTGTTCAGGAGGAAGATGGAATGCAAAAGATTGCTGACATATGGTTAAATAAACCGTCATATGAATAGGATGTTATTGAGGATACTCTAGGCAGTTACTTTGTGCTCAACAAAATTGAATTGGAAAGTTTGCAGAATGTACTTCCAGAAGAATTGATTGCATGCATCAGGGAGGCTATGGCCTCTGTGCCTCTAGACAGGAAAGAGGAAGAAGTAATTTTACATCTGAAGGAGCAATTTAGGCTGTCTCTTGCCAAACTAAAAAAAAAATGAATGTGTTAAGACAATGCATTGACTCAGTGAATAAGGTCTACAATTATTGTCTTCGGTGGCCTCATGTGGTTGGTAAATACAAGGACAAGCTGGAGAAAATTGAGAGTGAGTTGCTTAAAATTGGTCAGGATTACAATATGTTTCAGGACCATGATGGAGCAGTAAAGAAAAAAAATCATGAGTTGCAGGTTGAGCATGCAAGATTCACTTTTCCATAAACACTCTTATGCACACTTTCTAGAAAGTGAAGGATCTAACTTAATGCAGATTGGAGTAGCAAATTGAGATTCTAAAGAAAGGAGAAATGTTGGAAGAAGCAATTACAATTCTAGAATCCCTTATCTAGATCATCAACTAAACATCAAAAAATAATAGTTTGTTAATAATTATTGGGATTACTGTAGATGCCTGGAAGAAATTTCTTGCAGAGGTGAAAGATAAGTATAAAATAATTTTTTGATTTGTGCAACAGTTGCACTTCAAATTTTGAATTTTTGAAAGGGGTAGTGAGAGCTTAGTAAAGAATATATTTTTCATTGATGTCAAAGGGGGAGGAGAGCAGTGAAAAATGCTTTATCATTCTAAAGGGGAGTAGTGTTTTGTTGTGTTTTGAAATTTTGAGTTTTGACACTTAGTCATTTTTCACTAAGTGTTGCCATCAATGTCAAAGGGGGAGATTGTTGACATATGGCTTGGGAATATTTTTTATGGATCCTAGTGTTATCATTGATGGCAACTAAAGTCATTATATCGGTCCACAAATTAGGATCTACTTATACCGGTAGTAAATGTAGAAGACTGTATGTTAGTAGTAGAAAGCATGAAGAATAGGGTATTCGGTTAGTTAGTCGATTTGTATGCTTCACCGGATCATCATTTTGTGTTGTGGATCCCTAGGAAAGTTTGTTGAGCATGTATGTTACCTTATTGGTAAGTTTTGTGGTGTTGCAACAATTGGTGTATGAGTTAAGAGATTCGGTAGTGATTTTCTATTTATTTGTTCATTGTGGCCGACCCAGTGAATGTTGCATGTTACAGATGTATACGGAGTATTTAATTAATTATCTTTTGTGCTGGTTATTTCATTTTGGATCCAAACTATGTCTTAGCTGACTTGTGTGGGTGCACATTAAATATAACTTATGATTTGAGCCAACTGTTGGAGAATATTTCATGTTTTGTAAAAGTTGACTTGAAGCGATGAAATCTTTGTTAGAAAATATATATAAGAAATCGGTAATTCATTTTATAATATGTGCAAATGGTGTAGTGAGAAGGTGCGTGTGTACAAAAAAGTGCAAACTAGTTGTATGCGTGTACATTAGAAGATCTGTTGAGTGAATTTTTGCTTGTGCAGCAGAAGGGTTTTTGTGTAGGAGAGCAGGGTAGAGCAAAGTAGAAGTGCGAGTTGGACAGAAGGTCCAAAATCTGTTTCATGTGCTTCATTGGAATTTAATCTAGGCATTTGTAGATGCTATCTTCTTAGTTCAATTTTTGTTGTAATCACAAAAATTTTGTAAGGCAGTGAGCCTTCCTTATTTTGAGTAGTGAGCTCTAGGCAGTGTGCCTGAATGTAAGTGCATTCCCTTTTATTCATACTTTTAATAGAGTATAAATTGTGGATTAATCTCCACTGTGGTTTTTCCCCTAACAGGGTTTCCATGTAAAAGTATTGGTGTTATGGTGCTTTGATTATCTTGTTCATGTGCTTGCATATTTATTTCTATTTATGTGCTGCAAATGGTTTATGATCAAAATTAAAAGTTTGAATATTGCTTAACACTGATTCACCCCCCCTCTCAGTGTTCCCTGAGTCCAACATGTTGTGCTGCTAAGGCTGCTTGTTGGGATTGCTATATGATGGTCGCTTGCTGCTGTTGTTGTTGTTGTGCTATGGCTGCTTGTTGGGCTGTTAAGGCCACTTGTTGGGCTTGCTATTGTTGTACGACTAAAGCTACTTACTATTGTTGTAGGACTTGTTGATAAGTTTGTTGTGCTTGTTGTAGAGCTAAGGCATGTGCTTTCAATGTGGGATCATGTGGTTGTTGAGACATCTATGAAGGATTATGGATATTCATGTTTTGAGTGGGTAGCGGATTGTTGGTGAGAGGTGGAGGGTTTCCTTGGTTTAAAATTCCTTGCAATATGGAAGAATGAGGTGGAGGAATGTATGTTTGAGGTCTTGATTGATTTGGCATAGAAAAGGGAACTGTGGAAAAAGATGATGTCGTTAAATTTTGCAATGGAAAAGACACATTAGGACCTTGAGTCCATTGATTGAAAAGATTCCCTTGTCCTATGTTTTGAGGATTTCCTTGTGCAAAATATGTAAACAAAGGATTCATGATCAAGGTACTCCCGGGATTAATAAAACTTTTAATTGAGGTATTGTTTGAAGGTGGATTGATGGTGGATGATGTGGAAATGGTAGATGGAATGGGTGAACTCATTAGAGGGTTGGATAAAGATGTCCCTATTTGTGTTGAGGCTTGATTCTGTTATATAGTATTGACATGCCCTTGTCTACTGTTTTGAGATAGTTGGTCTATATTGCTTTGCGTGATGGTAGGCATACTTGTGGTACTCATAGGTGTGGATGAAGAAGGATGTCCTCGGAATGTCAAAGTGGTGGTGGAATAATAAAGTTAAAGAGGAGTGTGTATCTATTTTGGAGCTTCAGGAATAGGAGGAGAACCAAAAGTAGGTGTCAAAACGGTGGTGGGAGGTGGAGGATTAGTTTCAAGAATACACACAAGTGTACTATTTTCAAATGGTGAAGTGTGACCAAAATATTTAGCAAGGCTAGTTGCAAGACTAGGTATGTAAGTTTGATTTAGCCCTTGTGATGAAGTTGCAAAATTTTGTGTTAAAATTTGTGCTACAAACATTGGGGAGATAGGAGCTACAATGTCAAAGGATTGATGTTCCAAAAGTTCTTCCCTAGTGAGCTCAAATGGGTTATTCATGATGTCTTCAATTTAATATGGTCTTGAAGGAGACGATGGTTGTTGTGATGGTGTAACATGAATTCTAGGATTAAATTCTAAAGGATTTGGATCACTTGAGGTAAATGTAACTTTGGTTTTCTCCATGATTCTCTTGTGTTGTGATCTCGTCTTTACGATAAATTTTGTGTCAGCTATAGGAGAGTTGTGTTGATTTTTGTAATGTTTGAACTCTCTAATTGACTCAAACCTAGGTAAAAGGGACGCTCTAAGCCTTTTGGGAGAAATGATGATAATGTGGGATGAAAATATGAGTGATGCGGGAAGGAACCTTTGCAAATGTTTTGGGACAAGACTTTTGACTTGAGTTTGATGTTTTGATGTTGGGATAAAGGATGCTAATTAACTTAGAAATATTTAGGGTAGACTTGTGACCTTTAAGATAAGCTAGATCAAATATGATAACTATCTCAACTAAGTGCATGGAAAAGGATACATTTCACATAAAAAGTAGCTAAGGTAGTAGTTGGTTTGATGTTTAAGTCGCAAAGTGTTGGTATATTTGGATTTTTGCAAATTAGATGAAGTGAAGGATGGAATTTGATGAAGGGGTGAGTGAAAATTTTGACCCAATTTTGACCTAAAGTGAACCTTTTGTTTTGAAAAGACCAAGGTAGTGAGAATGATGCTACACCTCTAAAATGTTCAAATCCCAAAGATTCAATGATTTAGAAAATGAGAGGATAGATGGGAATGTTCAAACTTGTTCGGGCTCTCCTAGCTTGGGCATAAAAAATTCTCATCAAAGTGTAACAATTGTGGTAAAATGTTGAAACCCACTTTTGACCATACCTTTTTCTACGATTCCTATGTTTGAAATAGAGTGTTGGAGATTTTCCCCTATGGATTTTGACTGTTTGATGAATCATTTAGAGTTGAGTATCATGAAAATGGCTAGGATTTTGACTCCAAAAGAATGCATATAGTTCTAGACTATACCTTGAAGTGTGTCTATAAAAGTTTTCTACCAATCTATTTCTATTTTTGTGAACTGCTAGAAAGTGTTTCTTAAGACCTTTTGGAGTGAGATGCCTAAGTCTAAAATGAGGACCTGTAGACCTTGGCTTAGGGATCCTGATTTTTTTGTGAGATCATGTGGAAATAGTTTAGGTTTATGGAAGAAAAGGAAGATATTTATTGCCATGCGAGTGGTGGTAATAGGGGCCTTCTAGCCTCAATATTAGTGTGTTCCTCTTCTTCGTCTAAAATGGTTGTTGCGTTTCTCCACTGTGTGTTTATTTCCTTATTTTCAAAAGTGAAGTTTCTCAAATTGCTAATAAGATATGTTTTTTCACCATTTATGAGTTCAAAGTTTGGCTGAATTATAGCACCTGGAAGATTAGGTTGTTCAACGGGAGAAATCTGTCTCCAAATAGTCATATGGGGTTCATTTGTCAATTTATCTTTGCTTAAGTGAATTGATTTTACCACAAACACTTGTCTTTAATTATGTTTCCAAACTAGATGTTTATGTCAAAAACATCATAACTTTTACAATGTCCATTTCATGAAAATCATGTCAAGGTTAAAGCCATAATTTCCTATGTTTTCTTTGAGAAAATATGGGTTTGAGATTAATGTAAAAAAATTTAGAAATTTCTAAGGACAAATCCTTAGGACAAGCAGTAATATCAAGGCTAACTCAAGAAGTCCATATTTGAACCAAAGTGTTTGAAATTTTGATAGTGAATGTTTGTTTTTGGATCATTTTGAAAACCAAGCAAAGTGTTAAACTGACTCACAATCATTTACAACCCTAAGATAGAAATGACTATATTTGTTAAGTCCTTACTAGGATTTCTCCAAACACTAGACAATACGAACAGTTAGAGATTTGGTGACACTGGCTCCCCTCCACGACACACACTTCTTAGGACCACCAAATCTCAAAATCCTTAAAATTCGGAGATTAAAAGGATTTTTTTGTTTCTACAATTGAATAGTACAGATGTTGGGTGGCTTCAGAACGACTGTTCTTGCACTAACAAATGGGTTGTAGTCAAGGTAATCGGGGACATGGCACCTTGCGATCATCCAACAAGCCACTAAAGGCTTTGATCAATCCTACTAGGGGCTCTTATACTTTTTACAGTAGTACCCCGTTCTGAAAGAAACTATATGACTAAGGCCTACATACCATGAGGACTTGACAGTTTAGTCTTATCCATTTATATACCAGCCCGAGTGAAAAACTAGTTGGATTCACCTTTGAATTGGTCTTAGGAAGGCCCCTCTAAAGATAACAAAAGTGAGAGAGTACACTTGTAGTTCGACTGCCCAGTTCGCGTAAAGCGCAAGGAGTGAACACACACAATGTCTCTCACACTAGCATGGTTGTTCAATTTTAAACCCAAATGAAAGATGTGGGTGATTTTGCAAAGTGTTAGAGAATGTTTTTGTTTCTCAAGGTCACCAAATGGTGGAAGAGAATTGCATACACATCCACTAACAACGTTGAAAATCACAAAACATAGAAAACAGTTGTCAATTTTAACCTTTCAAAGCAATGATGAATTCATTTTAATCACCAATTGAAAGATGAAGTTTTCCTTGTTCAATTTTAAGCCCAATTGAAAGATGTGGTGTGAGGGTTCAATTTTATCCAACTTTGAGCATTCATTTTAAACCAAATTGAACTCTAGTGCGTTTCCTAAAGCAAAAAGTAGAAAGCATAAAATTGGGTTATAATTGCCCCAAAGCATCAAACACTTGTTACAATTATAGAATTTTGAGATAGAAGAGAATTTCTTCACTTTCACTCCATGTCCTTAAAACCTGCAAAACCCTGTTAGTCTAACAACTAAAACACAATCAAGCATGCATCAGTGATCAGATAAACTAAAGAAATTAAGTCACATGTCAAAAAAATAAACATAAAATTTCTTACCCCATGGGC
The DNA here is from genome assembly GCA_007258455.2 of Sequoia sempervirens. Lineage (NCBI taxonomy): Eukaryota > Viridiplantae > Streptophyta > Pinopsida > Cupressales > Cupressaceae > Sequoia > Sequoia sempervirens. Next base: position 7,557 of record VDFB02382590.1, read on the forward strand.
AGGGTTTGCTGAACACGATAGCGTCGCATTTTGAGATTTGAGCGTCGCTCTAGTGAAAATGGGCATCGCTCTGCAGCAAAACCAGTGAGCACGATTGCACAACTATTTTGATGGGTGTCATTGCTAATGATAGCATCATGATTTGGAATTTGAAAGTGTTAGATTGGTGAGTTTGAGTGTCGCTGTTTAAACTTTTCAATACCTCAGATTAAATATGCATCACCATATTTAAATCAATGTCGACAGATTAAATATGTGTTGATGTTTCAAATTGACAACCCGTGTCACTATATGGCGATGCTATTGAAATATAATTGTTGTTTGTAATTTGAGTGTCGCTGCAACTTGCAAAACAACATAAAATGGAATTCGAGCTAAAAAATAGTTAGATTATTGGTTTTCCCTTCTTCTAGCACCATAATGTGATGTGAAAATATCAGTATTGGCCGAATTACACTTGATCCGTGAAGAATCAAAGCATAACAGAGCCACTAATGCTCAAATCTCAACAAGATCATTCAAATGAAATTGAACTAAACATTTTATCAAAACCTAACAAACTAAATCATGAAAGCTTTAAAAACATCTATTCTAATCCATCTAAAACTTATCTTGTTGTGGAATTGGTGTCATGTTGATGTGGAAGGACGACCCTTTCCCAATCTCGTGATCAGTGAGCCTGTTTCAGTTGATTGTATGGAAGAGAATCGATGAAACCATTATGATTGATGTATGAAAACCTAGATTATGCTAAAAATGAACATGATGCAAGCTAAGTTACCATGATTTTATGCTACAAATGATCTAATTATGCCATTGCTAAGCTAATTTAATTAGCTAATTCTAAGCTAAAAGGTGAAAAGCTCTAATTTATAAAAAAGCTAAGATGGATGCATGGAAGCCATTAATGGATGCTCTAAGCTATTTTGCAATTGAAAGATGGATCTCTTTGTCTCCAAATAGTGATCTATTTATAGGAGAGCAAATGAGGAATGAATGGTTGAGATCAAAAAACTTAATCAACGGTTCAAGATGAAGGGGATGAGAGGCATGGATCATGGATTATCATCAATGGAGGAGAATGCATGATGAAAGCTAACCAAGGGTTCACACTTGCCTAAAAAAAACAAACTTTTGACTTGCTCACATAGGTCAAAGGTAACTTGCTCAAGAGGTTGAAGGTTTAGCTTGTTCAAGAAGCTAAGTGAGTTGATTAGAGGAGAGAGAATATTCCTTAGAATATTCCTTTGGGTGAGGAAAAAGGTAATTTACAAATTAAAATAAAGTTTTATTTGTGTAAAAAAGGGATAAGGAATATTCCCTTGCTTAGAGGAAAATTAGTTTAATTTATAATTAAACAAGATTTAATTTATGTAATTAGGGGATTTAGAGGAATTAAAGAGATATTTATTAAATTAGATGATTTAATAAATAGGGAAGGGGTGAAAGTGATATTTAATTAAATAAATTAGGGTTATTTAATTAAATAAGATGACTTAGGAGATTAAATTAAATATTTTGATTGATTTAATTTAATCGGTTGAAGTGTTAGTGCGAAAAGAGATGAATTGACCTGATTAAATTAATTAGGCCTTGATAGATGAAAAATGACGTAATTAATTAATTAGATAGGCTAATTAAATCAATTAAGTGAAATGAGGATGGATTAAAGAGGAAATGATGTTAGTAAATCTAATTTAAATGTATGATATCGATTAGGACATTTTTTAGTGTCTACACATTGATCAAGATTGGGATTCAGATGACCTGCTAGATAGGTTGACTTGCATGTGCCTTACTAGTCCTTTGCATTGTTTTCATTTTCATACATTTCTTTATATGACTGCATGTGTGTAATGTGATTCCCCCATACTGTTCTCTTTTATGTATCTCTCTTTTTTTGTCCATTCCTCTATTTGTATCTGCATTCTTCTCTATGTCGTAACCATTTTCCTTTTCATTTGTCTTGTGTTTTCCTTTTTGGGATGACACAAGGCATTTCAAGACATTTAGGTCTCTTCCATGTTGACCCAAAAGTTTTTCTTTGTTTTCACTCTCTTTTTGTCATTCTTTGAGTTCTATGAGTATTTTTGGAATGATAACATTTCCGAGCTCTATAACAACATTGTAGCAAAGATATACTGACCCCGAATCCATAGATCCCCTTATGTGTTTTTGGGGGCAAGCCCTCCCTCCTTTTTCATGATGTAGCTTTATTTCAGAAACATATGACTTAGCATAGGGATTTTTGAGGAAGCTCTCATGTCTTAGGATTGAACATTGGATACTTTAAAGCAATTTATCATAGTAATGGTGTTAGCAACCACTTTAAAGTGGGGGCATACATTAATAATACCTTTTGACATTTTTCATGTTTCATGGTGTGATTTTATTTTTTCTTGTGATGCATCCTTTTCTTGGTGGTGCCATTGGGTTTGATGTCCTACAAGAGTGCAATATTTCTTAGTGTATGACTTTCCTCTTAGTGGTGATGCGACGCACTGTATTCCATAAGTTATGAATCTTTTACTCTTGATTTTTCCTCTCTTGGAGACATTAGACATGATGTTCCCTAAGATGAAGACCGTACATGAACTAAGCAAGATCCCTCTGAACAAAAACCTATATATATGCATATAATGTTCATAAGTGTTTAGAATAACACAACTTTCTAACCTTATGAAGCTTAAATCCTAAATTCAAGGCCACCTAGCATAACACACCTTTCTTGCTTGTGGAGCGTTTCCTTGTGGTGCCTTACTGAAGTTATTAGAGGGGTAGATTTGGTATGATTAGTACGATGAGAAGCTGACACAAAGGAATGACTTTCTCATTGTAGGGTGAGAACCTGTAGACTTGGCATGACTTTCTCACTAAGCCACTTTATTGGAAGACACACCTAGTGAATAGCCTAAAGTTTTGCTACCTTGGAGTGAGTGCAAACCAAAAGCTTACATGTGTTTCATATCACGTTGGACAGTCTAGGCTTGATCTTCCTGGTCTTTGATGTTGTATGATTGTGTATCTTTGTCATTGTTGCATGCGTAAGTGTCTTGAATGTCTACTTTGGTGTGAGTTTGACATGGGGTCATACTCTCACTAAAGTGGGGGAAAAATATAGTGTAGGAAAAAATATCCATTTTTCACACTTAATTTGGGAATAATTAATAAATAAATGAGCTTAATTATGCCTTAATTTAGTGTTGTAATATGTCTTTCATATTCACATTAAGTTTAGGGTCCTTTTAAATTAAATGGACTTAATTGTGCCTTATTTTTGATGTTGTAACGTGTACCTTTACACTTTCACATTAATCTAGGGCTTTATTAATTGATTGAGGTTAATTTTCCTTAATTAGCCTCTTTAATTCAAATCCAAGCCTAATTAAATACAAATTTTGAGGGATAAAACTTGACATTCATAAATTCCATTTCACAAAACTTAACTTTGGAAGATGTGTGTCCTAGGTAAGTGACCTTGGCGAGATCTAGGACCCTATTTTTACATAATGTTTAACATTGATCGATGTGCATCCTAGGTAAGTGGCCTAGGACCCATTCACCCTATGGAAAATGGGTTCTCACTTAGACCTAGGAACCCCCTTTGAAATATGTTTTTGGCAGTATTTTAATGATTTCAAATCCATAATTCAATTTGTGATATTTGAATTTCAAGAATTAATGATAAGAGGTTATTTCACTTAGTTTCACCTAGCAAGTTTCATTCAAGCATCCTAAAGTTTCACAAGAGCATTGATAGAGTATTCAAGAGCATTTTCAAGGCATTCAAGGGCATATTTATAGAAGATTATTGCAGCATTCAAGATTCATTTCATCATGTCCAATATTTCTTGCATCATGCATGTTGTTTGAGCTCATATGTTGATATAGCATTCAAGATCAATTCAAGCATATTCAAAGGAATTATCTCTAATCAAGTTTCATGATCAAGATCTACATTCATTGAAGCCTCTTCATGCAAGTTTGTAGATTTGTTATCCAAGGTTTTGAATAAGGTTTGGTGAGTTGTTACATATTGTTGTTCATTCATCATTCCTTCTTTCATGTTTCATTTCATTACAAGGTTTAATTACCAAAATGGGGTTTGACTGAGGAAAAATTCCATATTCCCTAACAAACAACATTTCTCTCTCTTTGATTTGTGTGATTGTAGATTTTAGGTTGAAGATCATTTACGTGTGATTACAGATTTTAGGTTAAAGATCATTTGAAGAGAAAAATTTAAGAAACTTGCAAAGTTGCAAGAAAAGTTTTCAAATCATATAAAATCCTCTAAAAAATTTATTTTCGGTTGTTTGATAGTGAAAACCTAGAATATGGGAGTGTAGACACAACAAAAGAGAACCCAGAAAGTATTTTCCAGAAACCCTAGCCAAGACCCATTCACCATAGGGCGAATGAGTCCTCAATGAGCTTCAAAAGGTGACTTTTGGTGAAAGGTACACATTGTTTTCCCCTTTCTAGATCTACCTTTTGAATACTGTTTCAGTCAAAATTGATTATATTTCTTCATTTGCACTTTGTAGCTTACATTTTGAATGAAATAATGAAAATATGTCCTTTGTACCCACCACACCCCTTATTTTTCTTTGTTTCATTACCAAATAAAAATGCCCTCAAAATATTGGAGAGAAAACCCCATTTAACTTGATCATAGGCTTTGGCCATGTCCAACTTAATAAACATAACCTTCTCTCTGGAGGAGAACATGGAATGTATCATCTTAGCCGCAATAATCACACCATCCAAAATTTGTCTTCCAACCACAAAACCACCCTTCTCCTCAAAAATCAACTTGTCCAACCAAGGCTTCAGGTGTCCACCATCAACTTAGTAATAATCTTGTACACTACATTACAGAGGGAAATTGGTCTAAAAATATCCAAAGAATCAACACCCTCCCACTTAGGGATAAGAGCTAGAAAATTGGCATCATAGCTCATAACATCTACTTATTCCTTTGAGATTTCTAGACAACCTCAAGAAGGTAAAGCTTAATAACCTCACAAAACATTGGAAGAACTCATCCAAAAACCCATCAAGACCTAGAGCTTTTCCTTTCTTCACCTGAAAAACAATATCCTCCACCTCCATCAAGGAGATAGGCTTGAGAAGAGAGTCATTCATTTTCTTAGTCACCAGGGGTAGGATACATCCCAGGATTGAGGCTTCAGTCTCTCTCGTAGGCTGAACATCATCTGAAAACAAAGTAGAGAATAACCTGACAACCTCTTGAGAAATATCCTCTGAGGAACATAAAAGATTCCCCTTAGGAGACCTAAGAGAAGATATGATATTACCTTGCCTTCTATCCTTGACCAAGTTGTGGAAGAAAGAGGTATTCCTGTCACCTTCTTGGAGCTAATCGATGTGAGACTTATGCTTCCAAATGATTTCCTCATAGAGCTCACATTCCTCAACCTCCTTCACTGCCACCGCGTCCACCCTGCTCAAATCCTTAGAAAGCCCCTAAGCCCAGATTTCCTATGAGATGGAATCTAAATGCTCTTGCACAATCCTTCTAGCTCAAGATTTTTTTTTTAAATGGTGTCCGTTCCACCTTTTCAGCATATACGTGATGTATTGAAGCCACTTGGTAAAAGAGTACATAGCGGTGCCAAAGGTCGACTTCCTAGCATTTCACCAACCAGGGACAAGATCATGAAGAGACGTGTCCCAAAGCCACATGAGTTGGAATCTAAATGATTGATTTTTAGGATGCCTGGAGAGAAAAAAAGTAAATTTGATTGACCAGTGATCAGAGCCTCGCCAATCTAAAACCTTTGAGCAAGTCCTCCACCTATCACCAACCCGAAAGTTGGATACTAGGAACTTGTCCAGCCTTTCTGAAATGGCATCATCACTAGTCCTTCTATTGTTCCGGGTGAACAAACCATTCAAGGGTTTGATTTCAACCAAGTTTAAAAGAGAAACATTATCCCTGAGGAGATCCGAGGTGGGGTCCAATCGGGCAATGCCACCCCTTTTCTCCTCCAACTTAGAAGAAATAACATTGAAATCCCTAGCCAAAATCCAAGGAACGAAGGGATCCAATGAGTGCAAGCATCTCACGTGCGACCACAAATGTGTTTTTCCAAGGAAATCATTCAGGGCATACATATTAGAGAAAATAATTCTCTCACCCAACTCCAAACTAAAAGCAACAAGAGAAATAGAGTACCTGCTAGAGAGCCACCAAATAAGAATAATTTTTCACAGATCCCATAAAAAAGTAAGTCCCCTAGAGCTACTCTTTGCCCCAATACACTGGTCCAAAAACCTCTACCCCAAATCTTAGCTCAAGAAAAATTCATCATACTATCAACAAACAACTTAGTCTCTTGGAGGAAAACCATATTTAGAGAGTGAACACAAATTAGATCATGAATATCCTTTTGTCGAGGGATGATATTCATACCCCTAACAATCCAAGATAGCACAATTATCAAATTGAGGTTGGGAGAAGTGAGAATCGATAGTCCTCATGGAACCAGACTTCACCAACGTCTCACCTATTATCTTTACCTTTTCCCGATCTCCTTCTTTCTACTTGCTTTAAGAGGTTTCTCTAGAGCTCCCTTTTTAGGGGGATTTTGATGTAGACCCAAGACAAGAGGTGAAGAATTTTGTAAATATAACTCCACAATTCCTTTCTCAAATATATGACCAAAACAAGGATACCAAGATTCAAAATAGCCTTAGGCATTGAGCCAACATCTCCCAACAAAGCAATGAAGGGGGGAAGATTCGTGTCCATCTGAGCTATATGGTCTCCTGACAAAACATAGATGGAGAAAGAACTTGATTGATGCTCAAGGTGCTTCTCAGCTAAAGTTCCATCAAGCACTTACATATCAAGGGGAATACCTTCCTTTTGAACCAATTCCTCTAGAGCTTCAAAACTAGTAAATGTTTCCTCTTCCTGTCTATCTTTGAGGTTATTTTTTTGACCTCTACCTTTTTTGCAAGATTTAACTTGTTCAAACCCATCCTTATCCACCACCACCCTCTGCATGGCAGCCTTTCCTTTATCCATCTTTAAAGAAAACTGGGGAGGAGACTGACCCAAACCCTTAGCATTGACAACTTTAGGAAAGTTCCACTGAAGGTGACCATATTCATGACACAATCAACATCGAAAAGGTAGAGCTTTATAATCAAGCAATTGGGCCTAAGAAGTATCCCCAATACTCATGTATAATGAATTTGACAACGGATTATTCAAATCAATCTCCACACATACACGGGCAAAGGAAATAACCCTTTTACTTTAGGGTTTGTTGAGAAGGTCCAATAGGCTTTCTGAGCAATAAGGCAATCATCTGTAATATATCACTCCACCAGCATTCTAGATGCAATAAGGGAAGACATACCCAAATCATAATCCTATATGGGAGCTCCTCCATAGAGTTGAATCCCACATGCTAGGGCTTGATGAACAAGCCCACTTGATTGTAGAAATAGGGCCCACCCTGAAAAGCTAGATTCCTATTCGCCACATAGGAGAAATATACCAAGAATAAGTTATTGGTCACCAACATTATATCAAAATCTCCTTCTGGGTTCTAGGTCTTACAAACCCACAAATCAAGAAATGGAAGCGAAACTTGTAGCCCCATAAACTTGCAAATCAACATGTGGTTACTATAATATCCCACATCATCTGTGACAAATTGCGATTGGATCACCAACATCAAACATTATTTCACCCTCTCCAAACATCCATTGACCTTTTACACACAAAAATCCCCATTCCTTGACATGCCCTCACCTAGGCTTGCCATGTTCATAGGAGAAGATCTTACACTAGGCTATGAAGAAGCAAAAATTGATGCACCAGGAGGTGCATGCAACACCATCCCAAAAAAGGGAGAAAACCCCAAGTCAATCAAAACAACAAAGAGAAAAAATCAGCTAAGATAATAAAAAATACCCCTCCACCAAGGTCAAAACCACAAAGCAAACTGAGCACCTTCCGTTAGAAGCTCATCGTGACCTTTACCAGCAAAGACCTCAGATCCGAAGCAAAAAATGTTTGAATAAAGAGTAAAGGAAATGTAGGAGCTCTACGTCACCATATGATCACCGCCACAACCTTCACATGACCATGTATCTAGGGGGATTTAAATAGGAGCTCCAAATACAATATTACTATGTCTACAACCTCTCAATAAATAATGACTTATCATATATCACCAAATTGGATCTCCTAGTTACTCTATGACCAAGTCCAATAAAGAGTATGGAATCCAAGGAAACTTGCAACATGTGATTTGTAATCCACTTATTACAATAGAGAAAATCCCCCATCTTGAGCTTCCAAAGCTTAAATTTTATTTCATTTAATCTCTCTACCTATTCTAGCAATGCATGCCATAACTATATGCTAAAATAATTTAATATAATCTGAAATTTTCTAGTTTGGCTTATACCTCTATTGAAGGCATTGAAGATGATACTATTGTGACAAAACTATGATCTATTGTGGTATAAATACTAGGAGGAGTACCAACTAATGTCAACATTTGAAAATGAAACAATGTTATTAAACTACCAACATTTAATTGACATTATTTTATAAACCATTAATGATTAAAAATAGAGAAGCTTACCTCAGTGAAAGATTGATGACCACCTTGATTGGTAGGTGTTGATGTTGAAGGCCCAACATTAACCTGCTCAACATCCAATGTGAGCTATAAGATTACCATTCATATAAGGTTAAACTATTCACATGTACTATATTTATTATTTCTTTACTATTTACATCCATGTGGAATTTACATCATCATATAATTGAGAGGTGGAGGGCCGCTTTACGTAGGGTGAACACTTTGACATTGAAATTTTATTATAATCAATCTAGTAATTTAGTTAGTCTTACATTTCAAAATAAAACTTAATAAATTGAATTTGAACTTGTTGAAATTTACATGACTATCAATGTCATGTTTCATTCAACATATCATTTTTTATTGCCATTCGATCCACTATATATGTGTCTTGGCCATGTGCATCTTGATCATCCTCATACCCATAAATATAAAGAGATCCACATTTTTGACATAAGTGAGGTGGGATTCGAAGCCTAGAAGACTCGCCCACATCACCCTATGCTAGAGGCCTAATGTGTTACATAAGGGTATGAGTTAGCGAGCTAATGGACTCTAGGGTTTCCACCTCAACACGCTCCTTCACAATGAAAGGGATAGTGACATTCTCAAACTTTGGTCTAGCTAGGGTTCTCGATGCCTGGTTTTGGGCATGTTGTAGCCCCACCTCTACCTTGGAACTCACAAATGTTGAAGTAATTAGGTATCTCGTTGAGGACAAACTCACAATAAAGTTTCCTCAAAAAGTATTGTGGGACTTCATTTTTATTGCATGGAGGGTGGTAAAAAATCATCCACCACCTATCTCAAAAATTATTTTGTATGTCTTGGTGGTGGCACCAATGGATAGGGAACCTCCTACAAGCACCGTGCATGGTTTCATTTTTTTTAATGGTCATTAAGACAATTTTTCTACATAAAATTGTATTAATTCTTCCCTCAAATTTGACCAACTGTTGATTTGGCCACTCATACGTACTATGTGAAAGATGATGGATTCTAGTGAGCTGGTGAGGGTGAACCTATGGGAGTTCATTGTTTCTATGTCTCTCAAATTAATGCCTAAAGTTCTCTCTTATTATTTTCTATTCGACCTTATATATTTTCTTGCATTCTTGGATGTCGCTCGGAATTGGAGGGGTTTGTTATGGTTGTGCAATTCAACAAGGTTTTGATCAGCTAGTGGTGCATTATCAACTCCTAAAAATTAAATGAAGTCCACCAAATTTTTTTTTTTATCTATTTAATCAAAATTTCACACTCAAAGACTTAAAATACTTACCTCTTTGACCTTGACAAAGTTGTGATAGTATTTTGGCAATGATTTTTTGAACAAACAATGATGAAAGGGCTCTCCAATAGTGTGAGCATACTCCAAATCACTTGCATACTGTGGGTTTGTGAAGCATGCCGAGATAAAAATGAGGATTTTTTTTTATTTTTGATTTTTTATGATAACTCACCACAATGCTATCACATTATAACATTTTCACATTATGGTGACTACGGGGCCAAAAGGTGGGGTGACCAATTTTTGGTCCCCCATGTTTTTGCACATACTTAATAAATTCTTATGGATAATTGCTTACTAGTGCACTTCAAAGACCAAACAATTGAAAGGTTCACTATTCTTGGTTTATACAAGGATTACTAAGGGGAGTCCTCAATATACCTAAAGGTATGTGAGGACCAAATTTGTGAAGTTAGAGTGTATGTCTAATGGCTTAGTGTGAGAGGGTAACCCACTCTTCTCCTTCACTTAGAAATCTATAAATTTTCATGCTAGCTTAGAACAAATGATAAATGTACCTTGAAGAGATGATTCTTTTGATTCTCCTCCCAATTTATGTATATTTCCACAACATTTGTGTTCCACCTGATACTTGGTAGTTAAATCCTTGCTAGGCTACCTAAAAAGAAAAATAAATAAGGTGATGCTTGTTTTGATCTTAAATATCACCCTAAGGCGATAGGAGAGATCATACATAAGGACTCTTTGGGATATGCAAGTGAAAAAGATTTATTTTGATTCTCAAGCTTTCCTTAGAACATGAGAGAAGAGCATACACAAATTATTCTATGAACACACATAAGATAAACAAAATCAAATACACACACAAATATATTTATTCCTCAACAAAAGATGAGTGAAAGATGTTTTAGATTTGTAATATTCTCCAAACAAACCTATAATCACCATGTGTTAGTAAAGTATCACCTTAGACTCACAATTTTTCTACATAAATACTTGGTTAGCTCAATAAGAAAAAGTAAAACCAAGGTTAGTACAAAGTTAGAAAGCACTAAACCCAAGAAAATTAATAAATACTTAAAAATAGGATGAAAACATCAATTTAGACAACATATACACCTAAGGATAAAACATATATGTAGCAATTTTTTTGAAAATGTTTTCAAAATAGGGAGAAAATATTCTATCAATAGAGATGTGTTGTACATAGGTGGATGTGCCAAAAACTATCATGGAGACATCAAAGCTTGAATAGATACATTGATTCCTTCTAGATATGGCACATGGCGTGCACAAAAATTATAAAACTAGCAATGAAGACTTTTTTAAATATGGTTAGTAGCAAGCGAGTCAAGTAGTAGAACTAGTTAGGGCTAGAGAGAATAGATTCCCTCAATAAAAAAAGAACCAAAACAATCATTTAAAGAAATTTGAAAAAAGAAAAGAAAAGGTTGTTGTAAAGGATGGAAACACTATGCACCAACATATGTGCAAGGTATATAAAAAACTACAAAATTGATAGAAAGATTGATTTTTCAATAGGGACGAAAATTTTGTAGGGTTGATTGATGCATTCTATTGGGTGGATGTGCCCAAAACAAGATGGATGCATACTAGAAAATAAATATGTTGACATAGGGAAGATGCATTGTTCTAAAGAAACTATATGACGAGCACTCAAAAACTTGTAAAAAGTATGTTAAATATGCATGTAAACATAAAAATTACTTGGTATGTGGGTCCCATTGGGTGTGCTAGTATGTAGAGAGAGAAAAATGAAGGGAACTATTTGGAAAGAAAAGAAAAATTAAACTCAATTGCCAATCTTACCACTATCATCGATTGAGAAAATAGGAATGCAAACTTAAATTTAAAAATTACAAACCAATACAAAGCTAGTGTGTGTGGATGTGCTTGTGATGTACTTGGATTTTGGGTTGCTCTTGGGGGTCCTCAGTGTGGTAGCAAATACTTGTTCTAATGGATTATTTTTCATTAATTTGGTTGAGGACATGAGTTGATTTATAGATGAGGAATGACAATAATAAAGGACTGAGATTGATTTGAAGTGAATGGTTATGATTAAATGAGACAAATTTTTGATTTGAATTCGAAAGGGAGGTGGAAATAAATGTTGATAGTTGGTAGATGGAGGGTTATGATTGATTTAGTTAAGTGGATGACCAAGATTCAAAGTGGAAATAAATGCTAATAGTTGATGGATGAAGGGCTAAGATTGATTTAGTTAAGTGGATGACCAAGATTTAAAGTTGATTTGAATTTGGATAGATCATGTTAGTTAGGAATGAAGACTAAGATTTAGTTGATTAAATTGATGGCTAGAGTTGAAGATTAGTTTGATTTAGGATTTGATGATTTGAATTCAAATTGTGGATGTGACAATTTGTCTTATTAGTGGGGATTAGGTTGAAATTTGAGACTTTAGATTGATTAATCAAATAATCAGATTATTTAATCAATTATTGGAAAGCAATATAAAAAATTAATTTAATTAAATAAAAATTATTTAATTGACTATTAAGAGATAACCTAATTAATTAAATAATTTTATTTAATTAATTAATAAAAATATGATGTAAGATATTAGATTAAAATAAAAACTAATTTGAAGTATCTACATCTTTCATACAAATATAAATAATTCTATAATTTTTTAATATACAATTAAATTGATATCATTATTATATTATTTTATTTCTAAAATAGATTTAATTATCACAAAAAGTCTTCTCATGCTTCTCATTATGAGGGTCACATATAAGGTGATCTACTAATCCTAGTAATATATAAGAAGATGTAAGATGCAAAGGTGTTGGTAATATAACAAGAGACGCATTGCGTCCGATTCCTGCCGGTAGGATTTGTGAGTTGTTGTTTGTTTGAGAATTGCTTAACATAGTGGTAATAATTGCATATACTAAGACATATATATCAATGTAAATGCATAGCAAAGTGAAGAATTTAGATATTAAAGTAGAAATATATATCAATGTAATTGCATAGCAATGTTCATAGAAAACTAGAAATAAGTATGAGTGTAAATGCATAGAAAAGTCAAGCATATGCATTTTTCTGTCTATAGACCACTATGGTCAATATATTACAAATGGTAGTAGATAATTATATTATTGTTTGTTGTAGTCATTAATTGTAAAATGAAAATCCTATAACATTTAGAACTATTGCATATTTATTGTGCTTCTTCAAGATGTCCCGGTTTTTGTCCTTGCTGAAGATGACGACCCAAGTATTTTTTGACATTGCTTTCTGCAGACAAATGTTTCAAGGTGGTTATAAGGACATTGTTTGTTGTTTTATGTGATAATCTTTCAATAGATAATGTAGTATAGAAATTGAATTATTTTAACAACTTTGGTGTGGTCATTGTTTTCTTCAATTTAATTAGAGTTGGGAATAAAAATGTGCTCTTGCTATTATGAGCCTCTAAAACAATACAAGAGTATGTGTTGTTAAAGAATGATAACTTCACGACCCTAAAACCTGAAATCTAAATAAAGTTGTGACGCTTCAGCAAGAAGCTCAGACTGCTCATATGCTATAATCAAAGCTTCATAAACAGAGGCACCAACCATAGGACAACGAATACTCAATTTTTGAAACTCTTCTCTTGCAGCTTCAACCTGTCCAGCTTCTGCAAGCATAATGATCAATGCTTCATGCATGACAGTGACATATTTGGTTCCAATATCAGAGATTAAATTTACAAAGGAGCGCGCATCATTGTAATGACTGCTGCTCGGCATTTCCATCTGCCACGGCGATCCAGATATTCCGCTGCCTTGCAAGAGCAGATTGCAGTGGAAGCAGAGGCGACTCTTGAATTTTCACGTGACCTTCGAGCATACGGGTGACAGAGCTAGCCTTGGGTCTCATGCCGCCCGCCTCCTCAATACACCAAAGTGCCACCGCCACCACATTTTTCACCTCCTCAATGGCAATTTCGCCGCTATCCAAGCGAGGATCCAGAAGCTCTGCCAAGTTCCCTCCCTGGAACCTCCTAATGGCGGCCGCGGGAAGATAACAATCTTCCGCCGGCGCCATTAGATCCACGCAGTGGCGCCCGGAAACCATTTCCAGCAGAACGATGCCGAAGCTGTAGATATCACTTTTGCTGCTCACGCCCGTTTCCATGAGCCATTCCGGCCCCAGGTAGCCCGGCGTGCCTCTCATTCCGATCAAAACACGGCTTTGTTGCATTCTGTCGATGAGCTTTGATAAGCCGAAGTTTGAAAGCTTGGCTCTGAACTGATCGTCGAGAAGGATGTTTTCCAGCTTAATGTCAAGGTGGACAATGCATTCGCGGGACTCTTCGTGTAGAAATGTGAGGTCGCGGGTTGTATTGATGGCGATGGTGATTCTTGTCTCCGAGCTTCAAACCCTTGTTTCATCCCTGGAAAATAACCACGTGTCGAGGGATCGATTTTCCATGTAGTCGTAGACGAGAAGATGGTGCGCCTCCTCTGCTCAGAAGCCGCGGAGGCGTACGAGGTTGACATGGCTGAGGCTGCCTAGCGTGGCGATCTCGGTTTGAAACTCGCCGTAGCCCTGAGAGGTGTCCTCTAGTTGCTTTACGGCGACCAGGGTTCGATCCTCGAGGACTCCTGCATACACAGAGTCGAAGCCGCCGGATCCCAACTTTTCGCTGAAGTCGCTGGTGATCACCTTCAGCTCGTTGAAGGTGAATCGTGGAGGCAGCACTGGGAGCGCTTTCAGAAAACTGTCTTCTTGTTCGGGGTTTAGTAATGTAGGCTTTTGATTCTTCTTATTCCCTCCAACACTCCAAAGCACTTTACCACGAACACTGCAAAATCAATGGAAATTTCAAGAAAATCTGCATAGAATCTGTATACAGTAATATCGTCGACAATTTGCTTCAATAATGCAACTAACAGTATCCATATTCAATGGCAACAGTGAAACATAGCACCCACCATTTTTATTTCGTTGTCAAACAAAAAGACAAGTACTATTGGGTAATAGTGTTCGGAAATAAATTTGAACAAACTATACAATATGGAAAAAAATGATGACATCATGCAAAATATGACTGTAGCAATCTATTAGCCAATAGAATTGGAAAAAAAAGCTTTTAAAAGTATTAACTCAATATGCAATCAATATAAACTTTGGGAAAAAATTTCCCACATATTTAATTCCGCAATTCGATTGGTTAATAGTTGCCAAAGAAATAAAATTAGGCGAAAGCATAAGTATACCTGCCTCCGGCAGGAACTAATAATAATAAATTCAGGTAGGCTCCCCCATATAGTGGACTGTCTAAGGGTTATGTCCCTAATCCTAAGCATAAAATTTTTCAGGTCTACAGTAATATACTTTTTTTATAAAATGGTCCTCAATTAAAACAAGAAATAATTTAAGAAACTAATATAATTGTTTTATTAGCCAATCGGCTGAGTAGGGGATCAGATTGCGAATATTCTCAGTCCCGTGAATTGTCATAAGTCGGCCCCGGTAATTGCCAGATATAGCCCGGGAAATATTCCCGGCAATCGGTAAAATTGTCTGCGAAATATTGGAGTTCAATAAAAGAAAAAACTTGGCGGAAATATTAGTTTAAAGTATTAATAATGTTTAAGCTCACGGGCGTTAAAACGGACAGGCTGTCACCAGGTCACAGGGAAGGACAGGTGTCCTGCAACGCACGCACCGCTCGCCGCCTCCTCTCCCCAAATCTGGCAGTTTCTATATACTGAAATTGGGCCCATATTTTTGTCATATTTTCGTTGACGGTCACCCCTACCTGTCATATGAAAATTTTATGACGGTTTGGTCATTTAAATGCCTGGAAAAAATTGTTTAATTTATGATTTTTTATATAAAATCTTTTATAAATGCAATATCTTGAAAAATCAGAAAACAATATTAATTATTAGTAATAAATATAAAAATCCCCTATTATAATTAACAATTAACAAAAGTTTTTAAGTTTATATTAAAAACAAATCTTGTTAAATATATTAAAAGTTAAAAATAATTATATTCTATTTTGAAAAGATTCTAAATTAATATATATTTTTATAATAATGTTATAAATCACATATATTAATATAAAAAAATGATAACCATTATAAAAATGTCAAAGTTTCTAAATTCATATTAGAAAGTATTCAAAAAAGTTATATTCTATTCTAAACTAATTTATCATTTTATAATAAAAATTGTAAAATGATATATATTATAAATTAAAATACTATATTATATTTTTCTTATAATAATTTTTTACGGTTTAATAAAAATATAGCAAGTCAAACTATACGGTCTAATAAATTTTATAGCTGTAATATACGGTCTAAAATTGAAAAAACGGTCAAATAGACCATCAAATTCCAAGCTTCTTGCAGGTTATAAAATTTTCTCAGATAATTTACTATTTAAAACTTATTCCTTATCGATTAATAACATTTTGTTTCCACAGTCCATGATAGTTAGTATGTAGAATTTCTGGAAAAAACTGTGTGCAGATTTTTGGATCAACGTTTCAGATCATACTCCATGATCCATCATCAGGATGAAAAGCAGATAGAGAGAGAATGCTAGTCTCTCTATCTGCTTTTTATCCTGATGATGGATCATGGAGTAGATCCGAAACGTTGATCCAAAAATCTGTACACAGTTTTTTCCAGAAATTCTACATACTAATTATTCCTTATCGCTGTCTTCTCTGTGTGCATACTGTCAAGGATACTCTTTATTTTACGCTGCTCTTCGTCTGCATTGTAGAGACATGTATTTTAATAATGGTTATAGTAATTTTTTATATTACAAAAAATATAATATTATTATAATTTTGATAGAATAAATATCTCCAATTTTTTGGTTTTCTGTGGAAGAGGTTTCAATTTAATAATTAAACGATTCTGTGGATTTGATATAAAAGAAGTTTCAATCACTGGTTTTCAATTGAAAAAGTTTCAATCTAATAATTAAACGATTCTGTAGATTTTTATGATATAAAAGAGGTTTCCATCTAGTAATTAAATTTAAATTCTGTAAATTTGATGTAAAATCCTAAAAAATGAATGAAGACATATGATCAAATCCAAACAACAAGATGCTTTTTTTTATTTCATTTTCTGTGAATTTGATATAAAGCCTTTGAAAAATGAATGAAGATATAAGATCAAGTCCAATATATTTTTTATTTATTTTGCCTTATATTGCACTTTTGGCTTTGCTTACCTGCACAGTCATGGTGGATGCTATGCTTGGAGTTTGAATGTTTCCGGAATTTATCGCTTTTAGCCTTTGCGCATGGTGTAAATTAATCGTGCAACACACAAAACTGTTCATAAGCTGTAAATTATTACAAATTTACACATCCACTTATTAGTACTTGCAGCAAGTATGCACAGAAATAAGTATCGGTGTGGCTGCGTGAATTCCACTTATGTACTTCGGTTGCTCTGTTAAATAATCGATCTTTGAAGATTTAGTATGCACCCTGGACTGTCATCGAATAAACATCATGAACTTATTTTTCAGGTTACAAAGGCGATTTTTATTATTTCCGCACTGAGAAATTTTTTTATGATTTTCGCACTGAGAAATTTTTTATGATTTCCGCACTGAGAAGAGCTCTGCCATTAAATAGGAATAAATAGGAGAAAACACAAGAAATAAGTGAATGAATAGGGGAATACAGGTGGATGGATTACAATAGAGAATGAAGTCCAAATATTCACATGTAGATTGTAAGTTGCGCCAAAATTACCGAATAGAATTTCCAATCAGTTCGGCCGCCATGAAACTAAAATTAGTTGCTATTCAATTGAACTTTAGACTAAAATTCAAATGAAAAAACATAAATAGGGAATTCATTAGATTCACCTTTCAACCATGATCACAGGCTTCCTTGTTGTTTGACGAGTATTCTTGCAGCTCACTTATGTTTCAAATGGATGTCAATCTGCCATAAACCATGGAGCCACCACCTGGCCATGGAAGTCTCAAGGAAAAACAGGATGTTAAGAGAAAAGCACACGTGCAAAAAGTTGGGCAATTCCATATAGTATCGGCAATCATCATGTAAGCTGCACTAAAACAGTTCATAATTCCAAGATGTTTCATTGCCATCTAGAAACATGCTTCCCTTAAAAAAAATAGCATTTTGGAATGATCAATCCAATGGATTACGCTCCAGATAAACCATCGCTTGAATCGTACAATTTATGTGCCAATTGAGTTACCTTTCTCACATCATAATATGTCAAATGGAAAATGACATTAGGTTAAATATAGATTTAACTAGATAAGTAAGGTAATATATATATAATATTGAGAGATATTCTTTTCGAGGTGTCTATTATATTTTTATATGATAAATTGATTAGAAAAATAGACATTTCAAGAAGGATATCTCTCAACGTATTTTATATATATTATTAAATATATATGTTAGTAGTATTCGCAATAGAACATGTAAGACATTAAATGAATCAGGGTTAGAGTTAGGGTTAGGGTTAAAGATAGGGTTAGGGTGAGGATTAGGGTTTGGGTTTAGGTTTGGATTAGAGTTAGGGTTACAGTTAGAGGTAGGATTAGGGATAGGATTACAATTAGGGTTAGGGTTAAAGTTAGAGTTAAGGTTAAGGTTTAGATTAGGGTTAGGGTTTGGGTTAGGGTTAGGGTTAGGGGTAGGGTTACAGTTATGGTTAGAGCTAAGATTAGGATTAAGGTAAGGGTTACAATTAGAAATAGGGTTAGGGTTAAGGTCAGGGTTAGGGTTAGCTAATCCTATATATTATCCTACTTCTAATCTGAACCCTAATTATAATTCTAACCCTAACCGTAATTCTAACCCTAATTCTAACGACAACCTAAATTCTAACTGTAACCCTAAGAAAACCTTAACCCTTACCCTAATTAGACCCTAACCCTAATAAAACACTAACCCTAACTTGAATTTAATCCTAACCCTAATTGAACCATAATCCTATCCTTGTTGGACCCTAACCCTAACCATAACCCTGATTGAATATAAACCATAATCGTAACCCTAATTAAATCCTAATTGAATCCTAACCCTAACCCTAGTTGAAATCTAATTGCAACCCTAACTCCAGTTCCCCAATCTTAACCCTAACCCCAAACTTTATCCTAAAACCCCAACCCTAACCCTTATTGGATCTTTGTACTTTAATTAATCCCTAACTCTAAAACTAATTAAGCCCCAACCTAACCCTAACACTAATTAAGCCCCAACCTTAATCCTAACTCTAATTCCAACCTCAACCCTAATCCTAACCCCTAACTCTTAAGCCTAACCCTAACCCTAATTTAAATCCAACCCTAACTATAATCCTAATTGAACCCAAACCCAAAGCCCTAAACCCAAGCTTTATCTTAGAACCCTAACCTTAACCCTAATTTAATGCTAACCCTAACCCAAACCCCAACCTTCACCTTAATGCCAACCCCAAGCTTTATCCTAGAACCTTAACCCTATCCCTAATTTAATTCTAACCCTAGCCTTAAACCTAACCCTAACCCTAACCCTACTTGAATTTTAATCTAAACCTTATCCTAATTATAACCCTTACCCTAATTCTAATCCTAATTCTAATTAGATAACATTAACCATAATTTTTACTTTATCCATAATTCTAATTCTAACACTAACCCTAATTCTAATGGCAACCCTAATTCTAATTATAATCCTAATTGAACCCTAACCTTAACCCTAATTGCACCTAACCCTAATTGAACCCTACCCTAACCCTAACCTAACTTTAACACTAATTGAACTCTAATTGAACCCTTTTGAACTCTAACCCTAATTGAAGCCTAACCTTATCCCTAATTGAACCCTAATCCTAATTAATATGTAACCCTAACCCTAGTCCTAACCCTAACACTAACCTTAATTGAACCCTAATCCTAAATGAACATTTATTAGAATTTTAACCCTAACATTAAATGAAAATTAACCCTAATCCTAAACCTAATTGAATTGCAATTAACCCTAACTCTAATTGTAACCCTAATTCTAACATTAACCCCAAGCTTTATCCTAAAACCCTAATTGAACTCCAATTCTAACCTTCATCCTAACCCTAATCTCAATTATGGCCATAATCCTAATCTACCATGTCACTATTTTTAGCCCTAACTATAACACCAATTCTAACACTAATCATAATTATAACCCTAATCCTAATTAAATATGAACCCTAACCCCAACCTTCACCTTAATGCTAACCCCAAGCTTTATTTTAGAACCCTAACCCTAACCCTAATTTAACCCTAACCTTAATTAAATTCTAACATAACCTTAATCCTAACCCTATCCCTAATCCTAACCCTAATTGAATTATAACCCTAACCTTTATCCTAATTGTAACCCTAACCCTAACTATAACTTTAATTATAATTCTAACTCTAACCATAATTTTAACTCTAATTGTAATTGTAATTCTATCAATAATCCTAATTCTAATCCTAACCCTAACACCAGTTGAACCTTAACCATAATTGAATCCTAATTCAACCTTATTTGAACCCTAACCCTTAATCAACCCTAATTGAAACCTTAATTTAATCTAGACCTAATAGAACCTTAACCCTAACCCTAACACTAACCTTAATTGAACCCTAATTGAAATTAAACCCTAACCCTAACTGTAATTGTGCCTTAACCCTAATTATACCTTAACCCTAATAGAACCCTAACCCTAACAATAACCTTAATTGAACCCTATAGCTAACCCTAATTGAACCCTAGCTCTGATTAAATCCTAATACTAACCCTAACCCTAACCCTAATTTAACATAATCCTAATTAATTAATTATTAAACATTTAATTATATAATGTTATTAAATATTATTAAATGCTTTTAACCCTAACCCTAAGTATAACCCTAATTCCATCCGTAATTATACTTGTAACACTAACCTTGATCCTAACCCCAACCCTAATTGTAATTTTAATCCTAATTCTAACCTTAATTCTAATTGTAATTCTAATTATAACCCTAATGCTAATCCCAATTCTAACCTTAATTATATCTCTAACCCTAATTGCAAAGTTGATTCTAACCCCAACACTAAATCTAACCCTAACCCTAGCTCTAATTGCAACCCTTATCCCAATTCCAACTCTAACCATAAGTTACCTAACTCTAACACTAACCCTAATCCTTAACTAAAGTTTTGTATGTAATAACTATATATATTTTTAAGGTACTTATATGTTTGTAGCCATACAAATCATCAAATATCAAAAATTGCTTATCAGATCATAAAAAAATGTCTAGATTATGATAAGAAGTTTAGCAATTTAGAAGACTATTTTACCATGTTACAATTTTCTATTTTCCCCTCAAATTTGATTCCATACTTCCTGATTTTTAAGGGTCTGCACTTGCAACATAACCCTTGTTGCCTTTTACTGTTATGCTCGTTTTATTGTTTTCCAACTCACCTAAATCATCTCAATTCTTGGAAATGAAAATTTTGGTTTAAATCTTTTTCTTTAGCTTTATAATCTTAAAATATAAAAATAGTGTAATTATAGAAAATTCATTAACATCATTTTTTAGGAGCATTTTAAAGTGGGTGGTCCAAGTAATTTTACGGTGAGGTTTAAGCTTAAAAATTTAATTATTTAACATATTCAATTAAATAGAGTATATAAATATAAAATGATAAGAGACTTGATATGAAATATGTTGTAATATTTTATGTAAGAGAGTTCAATTTAGTGTTGTACAAATATCCACTATTCAAAGCATAAAGAACTTAAACTAAATCACTGCAAATTATGATGCATATATTTTCTTACACTATAAATTTCAAAATACACAAGAAAAAAGGCCAAAAAAAATCTATATTTAGTAAGCTCTATGGAAGAATAGTAAGAAACCAATCTCATTTAAAATAAATTTTATTACATTGAAATAAATGTTATACGATTACTTATTCATACCTTCTTGTGTCTCTTTAATCTTATTCACGAGAATAAAGATTAGAAAGTTTGTATCTATAACCCTAACCATAATCCTTTAAAATAGTGTACACTCATAACAAAGTGGTAAAGGTACTGTTAGCCCTTATTTGTCATAAGTTACACTACCCATTTTTGTACCTCAAGCTCCAAATATGTTTTGTCCACAAAATAATATCTTGATTGCACCACCAAATAAAGTTTGATTAAAATATTTATTGTTGACATTCATTCCTACCATTTGTGTGCATGAAAGATGCTACTTGACACTAAAAAGAAATCTCCTTGTATTGAACTAATATTTCTCCAAAACTATCAAACATATAAGTACACCAAACTTGCTAAGAATTTTGCATGTTCAAAGAGGAAGTGTTACAAATAAATAAATTCTTTATAGTTGGGACACAAAAAAAAATTCCATAGTAGACTATGGTTCTTGATTTCTAAAATCTATTCCAATGAGTGTTGCTACAACACATGCAATTCTTTCAAAACATGACACATAAAGAACTCAAGAAAACACTAATTAATTAAGACATAAGTATAATGGTTGAGGACATGAACGATATAACTGCATTGCAAATAATGAGAAAAATATAGCAAGAATCAAATTAAATTCCATGATTGTCATATGGCCAAAATAAAAATCTAACCATCAATATAATTTTTGTTGCATTGCGAACACCATGGACGTACTCTTTTCAGCAAAAAAATAGACATGTTGAGAGGTTACAATATTTTTTTTTGATTAATTAAGCAAGGAAGGGCCCTGATCCCATGGTTACACAATCAAAATAGCAAAAAAGGAAACAAGTTGGGAAGAATAGCACCAACCAACCACAAAAAATAACAATGAACAAGAACCAGAAACCAGGGTGGCACACTGGCTGATTGTCCAAATATGTAACCACATAACCATGATAAACTTAATAAAAAACAAAATACCCCTACTAAACCATCTAATAATACACAGAACATTAATAAGGTCAACCAGAGTCCAACAAAAACTTAACCATAGCAACTTGCTATTATAAAATAGCAGTCCAAGATTATAAAGTAGAGAACCAAAAAATTTAGAGCAGCCATAAACAACAAAGAGGAACAATGCCATTACTTGGCACTGGCTATCAGGTCCCAGTACTCTCCAATTTGGGAGACAAACTCCCTCCAATTAGGTACCTCTTCTTCGGCCTGGTCCATCTTTTCTTCAGTCTTCCCCATCTTCTTGAGCATTTTCCTTATCTTGGTTTGACCTAAAACAACACCAACCATGGCCCTACACATGAGACCGTTGGTTACCCTCATCAATGTGATTATATCTTTCTCCATATCATCCATCTGGACCTGCATATATGTTATCCAACTTTTGAGAAAATCAATGTTAAAATCATCAACAAAGTTAGTGGCTATAGGATTGTTCTCTATTTCAGTAGCTTTCACCATGTCACTCCTTTGCTCTTCTTCTCTTCTAGTTTCTTCCTCCTCATTATCTTCTTTATCCTCCATTTCTTCTCTCCCATATCATACATAGTATCTTCAAAGTCCATGTTCTCACTGTCCTCGTCCACTTGTGGCTCAAACTCTTCAATCTCCAATTCCTCCTTTTCTTGGAAAATGGCTTTTTGTTTACCCTTTTTTTTTTCTTGAGATGCAACCTTTGCAAGATGCACCGATCTTCAGCCTCCACTAAAAAGAATCGACTTCCCTTCCTCCAAAATTTTTTTTTGATTACCCTCCTTGTATTCATTTATTGTGATGAACTCACTTTGTTTTCTCAGGTCATTTTTTGGATTCTTGGCTCTTGAAGGTTCTAGGAGAAGCAATGAGTTTTTCCACTTCTCTAGGGTTGCCTTAACCAATTCAAGTTCAAGGGAATGTTTAATAGGAGCCTTCTTATCCACAGGGGTTGAGGGAATGAAAATTTTGGCAGCAGAGGTAGAAAAATTAACAAAGGGAATCACCTTGTGGGAAACAATTTGGGGTAGAGGCCTAGGTTAGGCTCCAGGATGAGATTATCAGTAGCTAGGGGCTCTACATCTTCCCCTGCATTTTGATTTGGGATATCCAATTTGGAAGCCAAAGGATTACCATGGGGGTTTAGAGAAAGGGCATGTTTATAGAGAGAAAGCATGAGGCCTTAGTGCAGGGGAGGGTTCACACCATTTTCTATATTTTGTTGCAGTGAAGAAAGTAGGTAAAAAGGAACATTTATTTTCTCATTATGATGAATGTGTTTAAGCAGAGGAAAGTGGTAGGCATGGATGGTCATATATATCTACCTTCTAATATAAAATATCTCATGATGAACATACTAACCAGAGCAAAAGGAGACGGGAAGTTCAAGCCTCGCAATACCCATTTTGAACCACATGAGTTTCTCACCATCACGGAGGAAGTTTTCAACAAATTCCTGGTAATCAAAGCTCCAATCTTCTTTACCACCTTTAATCCCTAGTTCTCTAGATCCATCGCCTCCAAAATGAACTGAGTCATAACCTCAAATCTCACTTCCCCAATAGCCACTTGTTCCTTCCCCCAAGAGTTGGTGAATTTAGCCGTGAGACTCTCATTATAGCCTTTCATTCCTCAAAAAAAAGGAATCATTCTCACTCTACTAAATAGCCTCCAAAGATCAACATTTTTCTAAATAGAGCCAAGCAGTTTGGAGGTTCAGTTCATTTTCTAGGCCCACCCATTTTAGAACACTATAAACTTGTTGAGTTATTCTCCTGCAAACATTTCCTCATATCACCGTAACACCTAGGTGCCTAACAAAGCTTGTAGAGCACACACCAGCTTATGTTTTGAAAAATAAACTCTTTCAGAAGTGAAGTTCGAGAAATTTCTTAAAGAAGTGACCTTTAGTTCACAATTCCCCGAGCAAAAAAATCATTATTTCCTTTACAAATAATAAATGAGTCTAGATTTTTTGTAGCAAGCTAATATTCAATGAGGAGGTGAGATTTGACATTAGGAACGTTGATACACTGGGATTTGATGCAAGCCTTAGTATTGAAATAAGCCATGTGATTCTTTGTATTCTTGGGAATGATATAAAAAATAAATTTCCCACCTGATTATATCTTCTTACACCTTGTCGTACCATGATTTTTGTCATTAAAATAAGAGCCATTTTTAAGATGAGATCACATAGTTCCCCTATGCCGATCCTTTATACCAACATTATAATTTATTAACATTGATATATTTATCTTTGAGCACTTTTTCTTTCATTGACAAAGGCAATTGATTTTACTCCCATCGGGTTCACCTATTACACTCGAGTGCCTCATTGGTTGCACAGTCAACAGAGAGATTACCTTCCCTAAACACATGTTGTATACGACAGTGAGTGAAGAATTTCATTAGGACCAAGTACAATTATCAATAATGTGTTTTAGTTCCCAAGGGGCTGCAACACCACCTTTCAAGATGTCAACTATTAATTTAGAGTATCCTTCCAATATAACCTTCTTAAAACCAAAGTCTCTAAGCATCTTTATTCCTCCCCATAGAACCATTGCCTTTGCTTTGTTGTTGGTACAGATACCCATTTTTTTACCATAACCCACTATGCAATCTCCTAGGTAGTTTCTCAGCAACCCTCCCACCCCTGCAATGATAGGATTTCCTTTTGAGCACCCATCAAAGTTGCATTAATCCATTCCCTCTCAAGAGGAGTCCAAACAATTGACTTCCTGGCTGAAAGAGTAGACCAATTGAGATTGATGAGATCCTTCTTTATCAGGCCCATATCTACTTTATTCTCAATTCTTTATAGGTTGACAAGAACTTTGAGTGATTGTACCTGCCAACTTCCACATTTTCCTGTATCTAGTTTTTATAGACATACATAGCTCTCATAGCTGTTTCTCTTTGCTTCCCTGAAAATCCTATTATTTCTTTCCTTCTAGATTCCCCAAGTTATGAAAGGGGGGATTGATTCCATAGATCCATTATAATCTTATGGGAGTAAGGAGAATTAATTTTTTTTTTCAACAAATGACTTCATAGTAGGGGGGAACACCCAATCCATGAGCAACAAAGAGAGGAAAAAAGACCACACATCTCTAGAGTACTGACAATGTAAGAACATATGCATAACTGACTATTCTTCCTACTTATAGAGGATGCATCTGTTAACTAATTGAAACCCCCTCCTCACAAGGTTATCAATTGTTAAGATTCTGCCATGTAAAGCAACCCTCCAGAAATAGTTTACTTTTAGAGTAAGTTTTTTTATCCACACCTTGTCCCAATGAAGGTCTTTGCAAGTAGAAAGAGGTTTCTCTAGTTCCTTATAAGCATTTTTGACCAAAAAGCAGCCAGAGGGGTTCCCAATCCACAACCATTCATCTTTCCAATCCCTTGAGAACCAATTCGCCTCCCCAATGAGGCTATGTAGCCTGGTGGAATGGTCAAATTTTCATGTTCCACTGGTCTGAAATGTCCTTACTTGAGTGGCCTCTTAGTCTGAAGTGGAAAAAGGGTTTAGGGTTTTATGAGATACTTGGTGGTTTTACTTAGCATTTTATCCCTTTCATAATCCTTGTTCTTTGGTTTAATCTTTCATTGACTTGGTATAGTCAGTATCTAGTCAGATTAATACAACTTAAGTCTTTTACATTCATACACCGACCGACCCCTTGTGGTTAGGATTCCCCATTTACCCATTGTGTGTAATGCTACCTTTTATTTCTAGGTCTGGGGTTAATATTTTATAAGGTTGGAAAATTAGATATGTTTGGCCTTTTCATCCTTTGTTAAAAATAATCTTAAGTCTTTTAAGGCCTTGTCCCTCGTTCTTCCTAGTCCATTCCCCTTTTTAAAACAACTTGTGAGCTTGACGTGCTAATTACCTTCACTTAAGTTCTCGCTTACTGCTTAGCTTATTGCCCATTGTGGATTTTTTCATGATCACTTGCCTTGAATTGGCAATGTGCGATAGTCTTTTCCCTTTATATCACTCACCGTAGATAGGTTTTAAACCTCAAGTCTTGTATCAATGATGCACAATGTGAAGTTTTCTTTAATATCGCTAGAAGATATCGTATCGCTGATCGCCCAAGTTCTTTGAGTCCTAAATCAATGATGCACAATAACACTATAGCCTTTGCATTTACTATCTCATCTCTTATTGTAGATTGCTGATCAACTATCCTTTTCAAATCAGTGATGAGCACTTGATGAAGTATTTTGTTCCAATGTTTCATTGCTAATCTGAAGTGCTACTAAGGGTGACACCTGCACTGCCCTTGATCTTTTAATGTGGACACATGGCCAAATATTGCTCCATCACCACTTTTCTCCCATCACTGATGTGATTCAGCCATTGAGATACATATTAGTGATGAGCGATGGGTGAAAGAATAAAGTCAAAGGATGACCCAGATCTAACAACTAAGATCCTATCATGCATATGGTTCATGTCACTGATAGGATTTTAGGAAAAGGAACATCAATGATGAGTGATAGAATATTAAGTCTTATGTCTATCATGCCACCTAAAGCTATTGTGGTTATAGCTGGGGGTTTAAAGAACATATCAGCGATGAGTGATGGCATATTTGATGGAATATTCCCCTCATCACTAGGTCTATAGTATCGTTGATTCATCCAAAGGAACAAAGATCAAAGTAGTTATGCACAATGGATTCAAGAAAAAATGTGACTAAGGAAAATAAAGGTGATGTGGCAACATCAAAAGGACATCACTGAAAGCAAAAAGAAAAGGAGTGAGGATAAAGGAGAGCCATTGATGATGTTTTAAATCAAAATATCAATAACCAGAATTTGAAAGTTTAAATGTCTAAATGTCAGTTCGCTCGCACAAAATTTCTTTCATGCATTAATGGTGAAGGCGCTCCATTCCTTTACCATAAAGAAGGTTGTTGGCTCATTTTTCCTCACAATTTTAATTGTTCAAGCAAAAGAATTGGTTAAGTTTGAGTAGAAAGGCGTAAGGAGCTTAGGTGAAAAGTTGTAGAGACTTTGAAGATAAATTTTCTCCTAGGTAAGAAAATGATTACACCTCTCTGCATCAATTGTGTTTAAATTAAGCTGGTTTAGGGAGTTAAGTAAAATATTTTGAAATATTTAGGCTCTTAGGGTTTGCAAGTGTTTGGATATCATGCAAGTTCAATTAGGTTGGTGAGGATTGTGCATGAGGTCTGGGAGGGTTTTTGTTTTGAAAATTTGTTTCTTGAGAACATAAACCAGTAGGCTCCTTCCATAAGTTGAATATTCGTAAACCCTAATTTGTTACACCATAAAATGAGTGAACCCAATGAGTCTACCGTCAAACCTGAAAGGAAACCTAAGCAGAAAAGGGTTAAAAAACCAATACCCTGGGATGAAAAACCCACACCTAAGCCATAATCTTCAAAAAAGTTTACAAATTCAAAGGGAGAAAAGAGAAATCTTGGCAGATTCATGGAAGGTGAAGCCAAAGATATCACCAAGGGAGGAACAAAAATTGGAAAAAGACCCAAAAGGTAGGTTGTAGTGACTAGTAGATTGATTGATCTTGATTTTGCAATTGGAGAGGTTCCTCAACCATAGAGTGGGTGGGAGTTATTCTTATATTCCTTCAATAGAAGGTATGCTAGATGTCCAACTTGTCACCTATGGGGTTTCAATCTTGGAAGGATGGTGGTACCAAATGTGTTTGTTTCAAAGTAAAATTGATGCTGGAATTGGAAAGGCATTATGATGCCAAGGATAGAAAAATAAAAAGTGAGGATGGGACCTTACTCGACATAACAAGAGACAAGTTTGTGGAAGTATTTAAGTTGAACCCTAACTACACAATCAACATCAATTTTTCTGATTTATGCAATGAGTATAAAAAAAACATATATGGATATAGAAAAAATGTGCTTGCTAGGCACAAGAAGGATGATAAAGGTGGTTTCGGTCCTAAGGACTTGGAACCTTTTGAGTGTGAAGAGTTTGTGAACTACTTCAAAAACACATATTAGTGCTTGAATCAGGTACTAGCTCATAGGTTTGATGCAAGAATACCAACTACTTTGTTGGTCATTGACATTCAAAATTATAATTCTAATAGGGGATTTGACTATGCACTGTATATTGCAAAACTGATGCACAATGGGTTAATTGAATTGAAGGGTGGAAGTGCCCCATTGTCTTTCCCTCATTATTCGCTGTTAATGAATATGATTATTTATGTTGCATAGGAGAAGCAAAATAAGAAGATTAAGTTGAGGAAAAAGGAAGATGAAGGAAATGATTTTCCTGTCCAAATGTGGACTCACATTTAGGACCAAAATTGTCTCATCTCAAATTATCTTATTTTTTCCAATGTTGCGAGGCTTGGTATTTTGGAGAGTATGGGTGTGGAGCATCTTTATAGACTTTCAAGAGTTGTGAGAGACATTATGCACCCAAAAGAGAAAGAAGGATCAACAACACCTCACAATTGGGGTGACTGGCTTTTGCATTCAGAGTACACTTTGATTAGAGCCTATGGAGCCAAGGTGGCACCTCATTGTTTACTATTGTATGTTTCTTATAGGTTAGCATTCATGGAGCTAATGTGGAAATTGGATTTTATGGATAAGGAGCATTTTAGAACTCCTAGGAAGGGCTCAGTAATAGTACCACAATGTACGTTTGCTTATTTCAAGGTAATTGCCAAGGAAGGCTATGAAAAGTTTGGAGTAATAGTAAACAATCTCAGGATGCCAATTGACGAGGTTATAAATTTTGACCTTGAGGGTTTTATAAATGAGATGAGAAGAAAGAAAGGTTTGTTTGGGTTTTCTCATCAATTCCTGTATACTGATGGTGCAGTCACATCAAAGAAGGAGTGGACTTCTATTTGTAATATGGAAGAAGATATAATGAAGCAAAATGATTTTTATATCAATTTGTATGATTAGATTTAGGACCCTTTCAAAAGGGCTATGACAAAGTTAAAGGATTAAAGTGGCGAGTTTAAGGTAAAGGTTAAAGAGGTTGCTGAAAAGGTACAAGCCCTCTTGGAACAACAATACGAAGCTATGGACATCCTAGAGCAACCTTTGGAGGTTGAAGGAGGAGATACTGAAATAATTGGGGAAGAACAATATGTAGAGCATGCGCCTGATGATGAAGAGATGGAGATGAGATTCCTTTCCTCTAAAATAAATGATGCTTGTGACTCATTTGTTCCCCAAGATAGAGTTGTTAAGTAGGATTACAATGAAGAAATTGATGATGATCCCTGAATTAAGCCATGCGATGAATTTCTTGCGGATGATGCTTTTGTGCAGAACAAGGAGTTTAAAGAGTTCATCATCAAGCAAAGAAGCCAAGACATAAAGAAGATAATTGAAGAGGTTAAGGCCAGTGTAGATCCTTCTCAGCATGAGGAAGCAGAGAAAGCAAAAGAAGAGAAGATAATGGTTGAGATAGCAACCATTACCCCTATTAAGGCTAGGAAAATTGTTACAAAAAGTGGAATAATGTTGCTTCTAAGATGTAGTCTAATTGTTGCTATTGTACTTGATGCAATAAGAAAGGACCCTCAAGCTTCTGTATTAGAAGAAAATTTTGATAACCATGTCTTTGGCTCTGGATTTAGTCCAAAAGTGCATACTCTTGTAATTTGGTCAATGGAACCAAACACTACAAAACCTAAGGTTGTCAAGTCAATTGAGGTGGTTATTGGTTTGGTTGTGGTAAAGAAAGCCACAAATATAACTCCAATCCAGTCTACAAAGTTGACCGTGCATATTGCCATGCTAAGTTCTGACACTGCACAAATGTCCCAAAAGAAATATGATGCACTGTTGAATGATTAAAAAAATATTTTGGATGAATGTAAAAAAATGAGGGCCACAACACAAGCCAGTCAATCATTAAGAGCCTTGCCTTCATCCTCCTCATCTTCTTCAAAAATATCAACTCAAGACAGGGAGATCTTCAAATTATGAATTCAGAGTTTGAAGAAGGAAGTGCAAACAAAAAAGGATAATGTCAAGAGGGCTAAGGAAGAGACTGCAAAGGTTGTTGATGGAATTTTTGATGATGTCTTAAAGCATAGGGTTTCTAAGGTGGTAAAAAAAGATGACAATGTTTGGGGAGCTTACAAGAGTATCCATGAGGCTCATGAAAGATATGTTCAAGTTCAAAGTTCTTTCCAGAGTGACTGAAGCAAATGGAGTGCCAGGGTTCTGGCACTCAAAGAGAAGATACCCAACATGAAAGATGATCCTGAAGCTCCAATAAATATACCAGATGTATTGAAGGAAGTGGATTTGTTGGGAGGAATTTTAGCATTTCATGGAAAATTAGGAGTGCAACTACAAACTAAATTAAAAATGTTTAGGGATCTGGAGGGGCATGGTATGCCCAAGATATTAAATGATGAAGGTGGGCTGAAAGACTTTGCTGCTTGGAAGGATGAGCTGGAGGTTTAATTCCACACTTTAAGTATATAGTTAGCCTTACAAATTACACTATGTTGAACCTTGCAGTTGATAACATGTCTAGAATTGAGGTAAGGGTGGATTCTTTTGTTAAATCTAGGCCCACATTCTAATTGATGCTAGGTACAAGCAGCACAACACCAACGTGCAGGAATTATTGAACATACAATGACCCACTAAGGAGGATTACAACACATGGCTCAAAAAATTTATAGATTAAGACTTAGATGAAGTATTACAAAATGTTGTATCCTCTCAATCATGAAGGTTGATGGAAAAATGTTGACTTGGATGTGGTTTTTTTTGTTCTTCTTTTATTGCTTTATGTTTTAGTCTCTACTGATTTGGTTCATACGTGGAAGACAATTTTTCTCATGGAGAAGATGATATGGTGCTACTACAACAATGAAAGATGCCTTTTGGA
Organism: Sequoia sempervirens; assembly: GCA_007258455.2. Classification (NCBI taxonomy): domain Eukaryota; kingdom Viridiplantae; phylum Streptophyta; class Pinopsida; order Cupressales; family Cupressaceae; genus Sequoia; species Sequoia sempervirens. The sequence continues at coordinate 39,305 of VDFB02382590.1, forward strand.
AGGCGGGAAGGTTTTCTTCAACAAATGGAAATAATTTGTCTTATATGTTTTCTCCCTCATGGAAATGCAAATGTAACTGCTTGGGGATGTTTTTAAATTCAATTTCAAATGTATGTCAAATGAAAAATGTGACTTAATGTGTATTTTGGTCAGAAACCTTTTGCTCCCTTGTTCTTATTGTTATCAACAAGAGTGCACTCGAATGCAAAAGAAAAATTAAACGTCTCTGGGTTTCAGGTTTGGACCTGTGTTGGAAGGAACTCCACAGATTATGGTTCTATGGTGCTGACAGTTATTACTTAGAAGGGATGGTATAGTGAACTTTGTAGCTAGTGATGAAACTTGCCAATGGTTAGAGTATTGTGAAATCATTTTGAGAATGGACTGCAGAACATTTGAAAGTTTGTGCCAAAAGAGAATCAGTTATCACAGGACTGGAGTTCAAATGGGAAAGAACACCTAGGGACTTCCATGAAAGGTATGTGTGAACTGAAATATGTTGCCTACAGAAATAGGTTGGGATTGTGCATGGGCAAGGATTTGTGATCAAATTCAGAACTAGGAAAAACAGTAGAGGCAACAGCAATAAATGGATTGGTCTTCATTAAACTGGCAGCTCCCTTGATCCATGGGGTGGTGCCAATTTGATGTGAAAATTGTCCCTTTTCTAGTTCCTATGATGTAAGATTGATGTATGTTGATAAATGTTGATGAGTGATCCACTTTGTTGATGCTTGATGAGAGCTCTAAGCTAAAAACTTGCATAACCTAGCTATGATTCAATGATATTGGATGGAAATGGCTAAATATTTTAGCATAGTAATTTTGCATAATTTGTGGATGATCAAATGAGGAGATGAACTCTTCATTTATAGAATGAGAAGATGGATGAATGTCCAAATTTGAGCAATGTGGGACTAACATTCATCCAATGGAAAGATGCCACTTGTCAACCTATTATTGGATGGAGGATGTGCATGTTTTGAGGATTGTGCCAATAAATACTTATTTTTGAATTTTGAATTTTGTTGAAATGACTTGCAAGAGGGAAGAAAGAATGCATTAAATGCCACTTGGCTCAAGGCAAAGGACATGTAGGATGGAGTAAATGCCTTGTTGGATGTACAGGTCAACTTGGATTTTTTTGAATTCAAACTTGAAGAATATTCCAAAAGATGCCTTGTTGAGGAAAATAGGGATTTAATAAATCAATTAAATCTATTTTAATATGCAAGTGGTAAATGCTGGAGGATGGGACATGATAGGAGATTAAATTAATCAAGGTTAATTAATTTAATGAAGGGGGTTAGATGATGTGACCTATTTGACTTAAATTTGTGGATTTATTTAAATCAAATATGAGAGGAATATGATGAGAGATTAATTAAATAAATATTTTGATTTATTTAATTAAAAGAGATGATGTTAGATTAGACTAAATAAGGTTTTAATTTATTTAATTTAATAGACAGACTTTAGAGATTTAATTAAATAAAATTGACTATTTAATTAAATACGAATAATTAGATCAAAATGATTAACTTAATTATCGAGAAGAGGTGACTTAATTAGATAACTGGTTTATTTAATTAAGAGAGGAATATTGATGAATTTAATCAGATAAGGGGATTTGATTAAATGGTTAAACTGAAGGATGATTTAGGATGAAATGATGTTAGTAGTTGGGATCAGATGCACAATGTCAATCGGTACATTTTTACGTGTCTACATTTTGCCCCTCTTTGAAGTAATGCACTTGTTGCGTCGGTTCAAAGCATAAACAATCTCGATCAAAGCCAAAATTTTTTGTTATTTAAAAATCTTGCTCCACTACTACCCGGCAAGAGAAAACATGCCAATATATTGCGCCCTCAAGAGATTGGACGAAAATTTCAATTTTTGGGTGATCTCTCGAAAAAAGAGGACAAGGTGCCCGACAGGTCCGAAAAGGCTCTAAGAGGCCAAAAACATGTCTAAATGCAATTAAATGATGTAAAATAGGCCTCAACTGGACAAAAAAAGGCTCTGGGGTCCAAAACCCTAGCAGGATAGCCAATTAGGGTGAAAAAACCCTAATTTTCAAGATTAAAAAGGCTTCAAGGGGTCACTTTCAATTCATTTTCACACAGCCATCTTGCACCCTTGAGATTTGAGCTCTGACCTCCAGACGATATGGTGCAATGACAGCTTCATATGCACATTTCTGAATGAGTTCGAACGTACCAACGACCACTCGGCATTGGGGCACCGGTAAGTGACCCTTACTTGAGCTTCATTATTTATTTTTGACGTTCATTTAATGCATTTAAAGGTGGTCCTTCTGCAACAGTGCTATATAGCGCCGCTCAGAAATCAAACTGTGCCACTCGGTGTCAAATAGCTCCGCGACGGTGGAGTTTGGAGTTTGAAAATAAACTCCAAACTCCGATGCTGAGCTCGTGGCCGGCAGGGTGATATACAAACTGCAAAGTGGCGGTCCTGTTAATTTTCAAATTGCGCCGCTGGGAAGGAAAGTGCATCGTGGTGGTGCGCTTTCAGCCTTTTGTGCCCTAGCGTAAGAGTTTGATCAAAAATCAAACTGTAACGCCTTCATGAATTGCGACGTTGGAGTGGTTTCTTGGACGCTCGATAATTTTTTTTCAAAATTTTTAACATGATGAGCCTTCCTGATGTAGGATGCGGCAAGGGAGCTCTACTGTCGAGAGCACAGGTCACGAGATCTATTTGGTTATTTGTGGGACCTGAGAGACAAAGATTAGGATTGGCTCCGAGACATGGGGCTATGGTATATTGCTTATGCAGTGCCCATTTGCACACACCTTGGGATGATTTTAGCGCTTGCTGAGAGATGGCACAACAAGACCTCTTCGTTTCACCTTCCCATTGGCAAGGCCACTGTCACCTTGGAGGACGTTTGACGCATCTTACAATTGTCGATTCATGGTCGGTGGGTCACTTTCGATATGGATGAGGGGTGCAATGCCTGCCACAGAGTCCTCATCATAGAGGACATCGTTATTTGCGAGGGGCAGATCGAGCTCGAGTGACATAGGGCCCTAGCACCTCCCTTTTGCTTGGTTGTTGCGGCAGTTATTTTAGGTCTCGGTTCCCCACACCGACGGGGCCAAATTTTCAGTCTTGGCTGGGGACTTTGCTGGGAGCGCATGGTTCATGACAGACCAGTCTGTTTTGTTTGGGGGTCGGTTCTTCTTGCCTCTTTGTACAGAGATCTCCATGAATACGTCTATCTCGATGGTAGAGCACTCGGAGTAGGGGTGACACTTCTCCACATATGGGCGTGGGAGCACATTGTTGTCCTTTGGCCACGAATTGTTATAGTTTCGATGATGCCAAACGATCCCCTCGTATTGCGCTACAGAGGTGGTGTGTCCATTACAGACACATGCGAGCACGAGATTCCTTATTGGAGGAGGGTCTTGGACGAGATGCAGGTATTCACATGGCGATCGTACCTTGGTCAACCCGGATGGGCCGATGATGCAGATCAGATGTTCTACACCCGCTAGGACCGCTTCATGCAGGGGCGAGAGCATACCATGATAGAGAGATATTTTCTCGGGCATGTGCAGTGTCAGTTTTGTGAGCCCCAAGATCGGCCAGACGATGATTATGTGGCCGTCTTCACCCACACCATGTCACATGTATCATGGGGGTGATACATTTCTGCCTTAGAGGCCGTTGACAGTTTCAGATAGTTAGTGGTTCGGCCATGGGCCTACAATCAGGGGCATGTAGATCTAGGTGTGACACAAGCATACAAGGATTGGTTTCGGCCTCCCCTACGTTTGATGATTCCAGGAGTAGTCCTCGATCGACGAAGAGTGAGAGGCAGAGGGGGAGGACGAGGATGGAGGGATGGTGCACAACAGGAGCAGCCGGCCGGGCCTCCAGTTCAGCCAGGTTAGGCAAATGTACCGATGCTGAATTAGGAGCAGGTGCCACTAGGTGTACCACCATGGGTTGAGGATCAGCCTCAGGTACAGCCTCCATGAGCACATCCAGTAGTGCAGCCAGCAGGGTAGGTGGATCTCGGAGATGCGTTGATTGCGTAGTTGCAGGCCCAGGTGTAGATTGTGACAACTGAGAGGGATTAGGATAGGACTGAGAGAGATCAGCTCAGGGCTGAGAGGGATCAGACCATTCAGAAGAGATAGGCCACAAAGCTATAGGCAGCTATAGAGCTAGGCTGGAGGTAGTAGTTGGAGAGCATGGCAGCCTCCTCCTCTCAAAGTACAGTGTCAGTTCGATCCTATAGGGATGTCGTCTGAGAGGCTGAGTACTATTAGATGCATTATCATGAGGCCGTACCCAGAGCAGCACGGGTCCCAGAGTACTCACAACAGACTAGCCACATACCAGTAGAGGATCACGGTGATAGGGGTGAGGGTAGCATATAGGGGGGTAGACCTTGATTGAGATGATACTTTTTGTGCCTTATGGGCTCCTTTTTGTACTGATTGACATACATGCACAGTGATCCGATTATCTTGTACTATGACAGTTACATTATTGATGATATATAAATGAGCCGATGATGATTTTGCTGTAATGTGATGTGTATCATTTATTTATGCATGTATGGATGATTCTATTTCTATATGTTGTGCAATGATGTTTATGATATATTTATTTCTGATGATGTATGCATTATGATTATGACCAACATATCTATATTATGTTGTTGGCTTATGATATGCATATGTATTTATGTGATGTGTAATGATGCAAAGTGATATGATATGTAATATGCAATATGCAAAATGATATGGAAATAATCTATGGTGCATACACTAAATGATGTGAATCCTGCTTATATATGAAATGATTATGGATGCATGTAATGGATTTTTATGTTTCTATTTATGTTGATGTGGAATGATTTATAATAAATGATTTATGGTGCTATTTATGAGATGACATGGATGATTAGTGGACGATATAATGCAATGTAAATGCAATGGTCGTGTTTTATATGATATAATGCAAAATGAGATGGTTTTCTAAGATGCTTAGAATAACAAATATTATTATCCTAAACGTATTAGATGATAAATGTAATGTATGTGATGCATTTAATGTGATGCACTGTATGCAATGATATGATGATGTTTTATGTCAAATGAATGCAATGTGTGAGATGACCTTATGATGTTATGCAAGTATGTATGTAATGGATTATCTGTAATGCTCATGTACCTATTATGTATGATTATGCAGTAAATGAAAATATGAAGTGACTATGAAATGCACATGAATGTTATGCGATGATTTATGTGATAAATGAAATGTGATGCAAATGTAATGAATGTGCTTATCTATGAAGAATGCTTATAATAACATGTTTATATGATGGTGGAAATGTAATGCATATGTTGAAATATGATATGTTTATGCAATATGCTAATGATTTGTGGATGTAGGATCAATGGCGATGATGATGATGATGATGATGATGAACTGTCATAGTACCTTGTTAGCGTGATAAGCAAGAAGGGAGGAAAGAGAGAGAAAAGGTCATTTCAATAAGACACAAGATGATGCAAATGCTGATGATTACTTGCCGAGGAGTTGGGTTTTTCAAAGGGCCAATTTTCTTATGTTTGATAACACACATAGATACGATGTATCAAGGTATAAAGAACCAGGATGGCGCTGTACCTAGTGTGATGGACTTTGACTTGACAAACAGATAGGAATATCCTTGTTCACACCTAACATATGAAAACCTTGCTAGGATGCACTTCAAAAGTTTCAAACATGATATTGCTATCAGGATTCAACCATGTAGTTTCGAGTCAAACTCATTGACCCATGTTTCATGAGTAGTGGTTCAACAAGAACCCATCTCTCATGATATCGAATGGTCCACTTAGCACTCATTGCATCTAGGTGATGCTCCACCGGAAGTGAAGCAGTCCG
>VDFB02382590.1:45663-154367 GCA_007258455.2 Sequoia sempervirens
CACCTAGATGCAATGAGTGCTAAGTGGACCATTCGATATCATGAGGAATGGGTTCTTGGTGAACCACTACTCATGAAACATGGAATTGATGAGTTTGACTCGAAACTACGGTTGAATCCTGATAGCAATATCATAATTTGACACGCTGTGGCAAAATACCTCCTACTTATCAGTTTCAAACATCTCGGACCAAAACATGGAAAGGTATAACCTATCAATGCAATAGTCAACAAGTTGCCCAAAACCTCCTCAATACATGCCTAACAAAGCAAGTATTCACCAAGGTTATATTACAAGAATGTCCAACAAGCACAACAGACAAAATATAATGATCTTTTCCCCATTCCTATTTATCTAAATCCTCTTGTTCGGATATCATCGAGAAGTCCTTGGAATGAGCGCAATAAGATAAATCAAAAGGATAAAGACCAAGTAAACAAACAAGCTAATGTTCTTCAATACCGCTAACCAAAAGGGGATGTGTTTTTAAGGATAAGAACCAAAACTATTTCCAAAAGATAATTCCCATTGTAGGAAGGATTCATCCTAGGACATGTTAGTGGATGATGGCACGTCATTTCGTTTCTCCTAAGTGTTTGTTCTTCCAAATGATTTGATATGGGATTGATTGGATGATAGGTTATCGACACAAAGAGTTGACCAACTTGTTTACGTAATGACTTAGACCTGAGACTTAACGTTTGAGTTTTCCCTTTTCACCTGCTAGACTTGTTTATGATTGTCTTACCGAAGATCGAGGATGACGATCATTTATTATGAGTGATGTTATTGCAGGTGCAAGCGAGATGAGACAGATGGATTTTTTTGAACATTTGGATGTTTTTGATCTTTTCGAGATGTTTTGAGGCTATTTTTGGTATTTTTGAGGTTTTGCCAATGTTTTGATTTTTTGATTTTTGAATGTTTTGGGGTTTTCTGGGATTTTGACCAAGAGACTAACCTAACGACCTATCCTAGGGGCCTCGAGGGCTGATCAAAAGATTAGCCTTGCCTACGTTATACACGCAGAGACCACGTAGTTTGACTGACAAGTTGACTGATTTATAGATGACGATATACATGATGAGATGTCAGTTTATTGCGACAGACTCCTAAAGGACTGACCTAAGTGTCTTGGGGGATGATCAAAGATCAACCTTGCCTACGTTTAAGCTCAGAGATGACATAGTTCAACAAGAAGACTTTGTTTTTGACTTTTTGATTGACTTTTTGACCTGTTTTTGGATTTTGATATGTTTTTAATGTTTTTTGATTTTTTAATTTTTTGATTTTTTGATTTTTTGATTTTTTTGATTTTTTGATATTTTGATGTTTTTGGATTTTCTAATTTTAGGAATTCAAGAATATACACGAATCTGATCCGATAAGAACATGCCCCCAGCGTGATGCAATAGACTACTCTGATAAAGGCAAGACAAGTTGACCTTGAGGATGGGCTGAGTAGTACTAGGAGGGATCATGATACGAACACAGGACCAAGCTATGATGCGGATGTGGGTGGATGAGTGATGGATGCATATTTGAATGCGATGGATGGTGGAAGCATAATGGATGGGTGATGCAAAACAAGCCAAAAAGATCCTGGTGGATGGAAAGTGCTTATTTACACAAGGCACCTTTTTGCCAGGTTTTCACCAAGGTACTTGTCCAAAGTGCCACCGAAGTGGTTTTCACTAGAGGATGATTTTTCTCTTTACTATTTTTGATCCTTTTCCTAATTTTTTTGTTGTCACCAAGACACATGTTTGCCAGGTTTTCGCCAAAGTAACCATTTTTCAGGACATTTTCTAATTTTTTGGATTTTTTGGTTCTATACCTTGAAAGATTTAGGCATAAAACTTTTTGAGATGAGAGCTATTCATGGCCTCTTGCAGAGGTTCCCCTTCGGGTGTTGATAACTGATATGCCCTTGACTTATAACTTGCTGTGATGACAAATGGTCCCAACCAATTGGGTTCAAATTTACCTTTGTTGCTTGGGTTTGGGACATTCTTCTGATTCTCCTTTAATATCAGTTCTTCGACTTGGAAAGTCCTGCTTTTGATTTTCTTATTATAGCTCCTTTTGAGTCTATTCTAATAGACTTGCAAACGATTCAAAGCATCTATACGTTGCTCATCTAGTAGCTCCAACTCATTTAATCTTGATACTCGATACTCTTCGTCTGTGATGAGGTTTTGCAGTGATATCCTGAGTGATGGGAGCTCGATCTCAATGGGGAGTACTGCTTCTGATCCATAGACCAAGGAGAAAGGTGTGGCACCGGTGGGTGTGCGGATGCTGGTTCGATAGGCCCAAAGGGTGGGATTAAGCTACAAATGCCAGTCATGACCTGCGTCATTGACTATTTTCTTGAGGATTTTCAGAATGGTTTTGTTTGTAGCTTCTACTTGGCCATTGCCTTGGGGATAGTATGGGGTGGAGAAGCGATGTTGGATTTTGAATTTTTTACATAAGTCACAGACCTCCTGATTCTTAAATGGTGTCCCATTATCTGAGATAATGACTTGTGGAACACCATATTGACAAATGAGATAGTTCAGGATGAACTTTGAAATCTGCTTCCCAGTTATATACATCACGGGTATGGCTTCCACCCACTTAGTAAAGTACTCCATTGTGGTTATGATGAATTTGTGGCCGTTAGATGAAGTGGGCATGATTTTTCCAATGAGATCAAGTCCCCACTGTGAAAAGGGCCATGGTGTGGCAATGGGATGAAGCTCTTGAGCTGGAGCATGGATGAGGTCCCCATGCAGCTGACATTGTAGACACCTTCTAGCATAGTAATGTGCCTCTCTTTCCATTGTGGGCCAATAATACCCCATCCTCAGCAATTTCTTAGCTATGGTCATTCCACTCGAGTGTGAACCACAGATACCGTTATGTACTTTAGTTAGAGTGGTTAATGCCTCCTCAACGTTTAAGCAGTGGAGTAAGGTTCCTTCTATGCTCCTATGATATAAGGTATCTCCTAGGATGACAAATCTAGATGCCTTTTTGACAAAGGTTCATTTTAGGTTTGAGGGTAAGTCAGCGGGTATGACTCCTATTCGAAGGTATGTGTAAATGTCATGATACCAAGGGTCACTGGGACTAACGATTTTGCACACAAATTCTGATTATGGTACCTTGAATGCAGGCACAAGAAGATGCTCTATCAGGAATTCATATTTTGGAATGTTGTGAGGGATGTCGAGTAAGGATCCAATTGTTGCCATGGCGTTTGCTGCTCTATTGTTGGTCCTAGGAATCTGCTCAAATGTAATTTCGATGAAGGATTCTTTGAGAGTCTCCACCAATTTCTTGTATGGAGTGAGCTTGTCGTCCTTGGTCTGGTATTCATTGTTCACTTGATTTATTATCAATTTGGAGTCTCCGTATACTCTGAGACCTATAATGTTCCACTGCATTGCTATTATGAGACCTATGGTTAAAGCCTCGTATTCCACAATATTGTTGGTGTAGGGAAATGCCAGTTTTTAGGACCTTGGTATGCAATCCCCTTGTGGGGTGATAAAGAAGATGTCGGCTCCTGATCCATGTTGTGTGTATGAGCCATCAAAGTACAATTTCCAGTGGTCTGCTACGTTGAGATTGAAAATAGATTCATCTGGAAACTATGAGATGAGAGGATTCTTTGAATAGATTGGTGCTTCTGCAAGTTGATCTGCGATGACTTGGCCTTTGATTGCCTTCCTCTCCACATACTTAATGTCATATTTTGACAGTATCATCACCCATTTGGCCATTCTTCCAATGAGTATTGCCTTTGACAATAAGTACTTGAGAGGGTCAATTTTGGCGATGAGTTTTATTTTGTGTGCCAACATGTAATGTCTGAATTTTCTAAGATGCACACACTACTGCTAGGCATGCTTTCTCAATGAATGAATAGTTCAGCTCATGCCCCACCATTTTTCTACTGATGTAATAGATGGCCCTTTTTGTTCCATTTTCATCATGCTGAGGTAGGAGAGCTCCAAGGGCTACTATTGTTGCTGATACATAGAGAATCAATGGTTTTCTTGGGATTGGTGGCATTAAGACTGGTGGTGTCAGTAGATATTCTTTGATTTTATTGAATGCATCTTCACACTTGTTATCCCATTTGTACGCTACTCCCTTGTGGAGTAGGTGAGAGTATGGGTTAAGTTTGTCCGCTAGTTGTGCTATGAATCTTTGAATGGATTGGAGTCTGCCTCGAAGACCTCTCAATTGCTTTAATGTTTTTGGTGCCTCCATTTCAAGGATTGCTTGTACCTTTGCTGGATCTACCTCGATACCTCTCATTGACACTATATATCCTATAAATTTTCCTGATTGTATGTCGAAGACACACTTCTTTGGGTTTAATCTGACCTTGTACTCCTCGAGCCTTTCAAAAATAGCACTTAAGGTTGCGATGTGATCTTTTCTCTTTCTGGACTTGGCTAAAATATCATCAACATAATCTTCGACCGTCTTATGAATCATGTTATGGAATATTAATGTCATAGCCCTTTGGTATGTTGCTCCTATATTCTTTAAGCCGAATGGCATCATGTTCCAGAAATAAGTCCCCCATGGACAAGTGAAAGTTGTTTTATGTTGGTCCTCTTTAGCTATCATGATTTGATTGTACCCTAAGAATTCGTCCATTAGTGACAACATCTCATGTCTAGCTATCATGTCTACGATCATGTCAATGTTTGGAAGTGGGAAGTCATCTTTCAGACATGCTTTGTTCAAGTCTTTGAAGTCTGTGCAGATTCTGATGTTCCCATCAGGTTTTGAAACATGTACCAAGTTTGACACCCATTCTAGATAATCTATCAGTCGGATGAATCCTTCATCTAATAACTTTTTTAGCTCCATTTTGACTAATAAGGAAATCTCAGGATGCATTTTTTGAAGTTTTTGTTTAACAGGCTTTGCTTCTGGATATACTACTAAGTGGTGTACCACAACCTTTGGATCAAGTCCAGGCATGTTAGCATAGCTCCATGTGAAGTTTATCTGTCTCTCTCTTAGGAAAGCTACTAGGAGCTCTTGCTCTTCTAATAGTAATGATTCCACATAGAATGTGATGTGCGGGGCTTCCTCTATTCCTAGGTTGACCGGATTGAATTTTTCTGCAAGGACTGCTCATTTTTTTGATGAAAGCTCTGAAAGGAAGATTGAATCCCCCATCCTCGGGCGCCTCAGAGAGGTTTTCACCATTGGATGCATCCTTTCTTTTTACTTTTTTCTGGTTGGAGAGTGCCACAGTGTGGTTTTCACTCAAGGACTTAGATATTATTCTTAATTTTTCACTTTTGCGACTGAGGGATTCAATAATTTCCCCATAATAGGCATGTGTACCTAGCTCGATTAGGAACCCTGCTTTGTGATCCCCACATGTAATTTTTTCCTATAGTCCCATGAATTCCGAGAGCGCCTCATCATTTTCGAATGTATCAAGAACTGGTGGTCCTCGTTGGTCGTAGTCGATGAGTTGGGGATATACTAGGTGGATGTCATGATTTTGGTGGTTTGATTCAAAAGATAGGGTTCTAATCATGAGAAGAGTGGTATCCTCAAATAGCCTAGGTAAGTTGGTTGTGATATCCTCATCATCACTACTACTACAGACGTCAGTTATATCAAATGTAAAGTTATCTATGACACGACCTGTAGATACTGGTAGGCGTAGTTCTGATGTGGTTGGCTGAGGAGGATTATTAACCCTTCTAACTGGAGGACTTCGGCCACGTATGGTTATACTCGGAGGGGTACATCCAAGGCCAAGATTTGTTATTGCTCGCATCTCCAGCATGATAGGTATTATAAGCCCATTTTTGTTTCTCCCAAGTCTTTGATTTCTATCATAGCCCATTGCTAGCATCATTTATAGACCCTTGCTTCTCTCATCCATTGGTAAATCAACTACTAGTCTTTCATCTTGATATAGCATATAAGATGGATCTGCCTCAATAACTTCTCTGCCAAGATCCCCCCAACTTGTAAATTAAGTTAGGATAGTCCTCAGGAGGCGTTTGGGATGTGGAGGCTTCATTTATTGTAGACGTCCCCGTGATCTAGGAGATTGTGGTAACTCTCCTACCACAAAAGCATTATTAGGGAGCTTGTAGTTTCCACAACCGCTCTCTTGGATGATGACCTTAATGTCAGAGATGGTGGGGATGGCGGTAGTGGCGGGTGTCTCTGTCGTAGAAGTGGATGCGAGGGTGTCGGGATCAATGTATGGTGTAGATGGGCCCTCATCATTTTTTGGTACTTGGGGGATTTTATAGTACTTTGCTTCAAGAATTTTTCAATAGGAGAAGGGTTCAGGATCTCCATGGATGGCGACTTCTTGTCCCTCATGTGTGAATTTCACACATTGATGGAAAGTTGATGCTACTGCCTTCATTGCATGAATCCATGGGCATCCTAGGAGGATGTTATATGGCAAGTTGAGGTCTAGGACCTGACAAGTGGTTTCCATGATAGAAAGCCTTACTTGAATAGGGAGTTTGATTGTGCCCTGAGACACTCTTTCTTGATCATCATAGGCTCTTATTGTGATACCCTTTCCTTTTTTGATAGAATCCTATGAGATTTTCAATTGTTTGATGAGGTTGAGAGAACAAATATTCAAGCCCACACCTCCATCCACCAAGACCCTTTTGAATTTTCTCTTATGCACTATGGCTTCTAAGTGGAGCGCACGGTTGTGAGATGGTTGAGCAGGGAAATCCTGGTAAAAAAATATGAGGATATTTGGCATAATGATATTCTTGACCATAGGTTGGAATTGTTTTGCATCAAGATCTGTGGGGATAGTGGATGACACCAATGCTCCCTCAAGGATTTTCCTATGGGCATATGATATTTTTAGTAACTCCATGATGGAGATTTGTGCTGGCATTCTTTTGAGATGATCTAGGACATTGTAGCCATTAGGGACAGATCTAGATGCAGGGACTCTATTTGGCTAGGATTATCCTGCGATGGTGACTTTGCCGCCTCTTCTGGTGACTCCACAATCGGCATGGGCACCTTTGATGGTGATGACTATGCAATATTCATCTAGGGAGGAAACAAATATTTCATACACATGATTCACATTTGTGTGGGTGCCTTTCCCCTTATCATTGTTATTATTATTCCCTTTATTGCCATGATTAGGCATTAGATTCATGTATATCTTAAGATCTTGGTTTCCTATTGGTTGTTCCATGTTTATAATTCTTTGGTAGATGAGATCTTGAATTATTATTTTTAGTCTCATACAACTATTCGTGGTATGCCCTTTGATTTTATGGAAGTCACAAATCTGATTCTCATTATACCAAGGAGGTTTCATATTCAGTTCTTGGTAATTCTCGTATGTGGGCGCTTTGATGAGTTTTTCATTTATCAGCTTCTTTATGATGACTTCTAGTGGTTCCCTAAGAGCGGTGTACTTTCGCTTGGGGTAGCTCTTATTCTGTTGGGGTGGTCCCCTTTGATCATTGAGATTATTGATTGTCGGATTGTTGTTTGGTTGTTGTATTACTTGATGATTGTTTTGGTGTTGGATTTGGATTTGTGGTGCGGGGCACTAATGACCACCTTGGCATCGACAACACCATCATTAGTTACATTTTTGTTCCTTGCCCACGTGCGAGGTTTATCATTGTAATTGGAGGGTGGGCGGTTGTTTTGCTGTTTGGGGTATGAAGTTGATCCCGCGGGTTGTGTCATAAGGGCTCGTTTCGATGTTGAGCACCTTAAAGATCAACTGATCATATGTGGTGATCCCTTGTACCTTGAGATGGAATGCCAAGAGGCCATCAAGGTTGGATATAATGGTGCAAACTTCTTGTTCTTCAGGCATGGTCCACTTGCTCTGATTGGCCTTGGATCGCCATCATTGTAGGAATGAAGCGAATGATTCACCCTTTCCTTGTTTTAGAGCTGAGAGTTCTTCTAGACTAACATCCATGGCAATGTTGCATGCATAATTTTCAATGAATGCGTCTATAATTTCTTGGAATTTTCTAATGCCTATAGGTAGTCAAGAGAACCATTCCATAGCGTGGCCAACCAAACTCCTAGGGAATAGCCACATCAGATAAGTATCGTCGTATGCGACTTCCATGCAATGAACCTGGAATTCCATGATGTGATCTTCAGGGTTTTCCGTCTCTCAATATTTGTCAAACTTGGGATCTCAAATCCCTTGGGGAATGGTTTCATCACTAGGCTCTTGTCGAATGGGTAGGGACACAAGTTGCTTGGTGTCTTTGTGGTTCGTCCTAATTGAAGATCGAGCACTTGTTGTGAGAGCAACCTAATTTGTGATGTTATGTCATTTTGTGGATCAAGGGGTGGGATGAAGGTGTTCTTGGGTGTTTCAATTGTGGGTTGGATGGGTGGGTTGGTTGGTGTGTTGTTTAATGGGATTTTCACATTGTGCCGAGCTAGGTATGCTTGCACTTGCTGCTATATAAACAACGCTTGTTGTTGTTCTTGTTGTTGCTGCTCTAAGATTGCCTGCTATTGTGCTTGCTATTGTGCTTGTTGTTGCTGTACTAGGATTGCTTTCTATTGTGTTTGTTGTTGTTCCAAAAATTCTTGTTGTTGGGCTGCCAATTGGGCTACTTCTTGCTGCTCTTGATATTGTTTTATTGCTTGCTGATATGCTTGTAGTTGTGTTGCTTGTTTTTGTGCAAGAAGTTGTGCTTGTGCTTGCTGTGCTTGATATTGGGCGTGCGCTTGAGCTTGGGCTTAGGCTTTTGCCACTTGTGCTTGTGCTGCTTGTTGTTGTAATAGGATTTGGGCTTGGGAAGCCTTTTGTGCTTGTAATGTAGCTTGTGCGGTTTGCACAACTTCTTCTTGTTGTTGTTGCAATAAAGCTTGGGCTTGTGCGGCCTGTTGTGCTTGTAATGTAGCTTGGGCTGCTTGGGCAACTTGTACAGCTTGAGTGGCTTGCTGAGCAGCTAATTGCACAATTTTTTTTTTTTTGCACTTGTAGGAATCCCCTTTGAAAAGTAGCTTGCAACGCCATGTTGTATTGACTTGATATGCTAGAAGTTGGTGGTGGTGGGGGTGGTGGATTTGGAATGATGTTTGTGGTGGTGGTGAGTGGTGATGTCGTGTTGGTGATTTGAGTGGTGGATGGTGCTGTCATGTTGGTGGTTTGAGTGGTGAATGGTGTTGTTGATGTGATTGGCCCTTGGGAGACCATGCTTTGACATGTTAGGGGGTGGTTGATGATGTCACAATTTCTTGTGTAGTTGTCATCTATTGTTACCATGTCAATGACAAATTTTGCGTGATGTTTTGATTGGTGTTTGAGATGTTGGTTTGATTGATACTTGGTAAAGGGGGAAGCCCTAAACTAAGTAGAGGTGTGGATAATGGTGGTAATGGTGGAAGAGGTGAAAATGTGAGGGGGGTGAGTTCTTGAGAAAATGATGTGTTGTCAAAAATGGCCCTAGGTCTGAACATGTCTCCTTCCTCTTGTGAACTTGTGAGGAGAGAAGTTTGAGGTGTTGCGCGGAAGAATAATGATGATGGATCATGATGGAAAGTGAGAGGAACATACTTGTGTAATGGATTTTGGGGTATGTTTTGTTCCAAGATGGTATTTGTATCCAAGTCTTGATTGTTAACAAGGGGGTGTGTTTGAATAACATTAAGAAATGCATTTCCCTTATTAACATTAGGTTGGGTTGGAGCAAAAGATGTTGTGATTTGCGGAATGTTTTGAGTGATGCTTTGGGATGGGGGTGTGGATGAGATGGGAAGTGTGGATGAAATTAGAGGCATGCCCCCCAAAGATGGTTCTACTATAGATCTTGTGTCAAAATCAGAAGGTAATTTGGCCCCTTGTTTTGCTAGTTCAAGCATGTATAGTGAAGGGTTAAGCCTCATCATGATATTGACAATCTTATGATTTTACGGATTTTGGATCATTTCGGTTATTTCGTCATGCGACATCCCAAAGGTAAGTTCTTCTTCTTGATTTTCTTCTTGTGGGTTTTGTGATGATATAGTCAAAGGATTGCTTGATTCTACAGGATTCATTTCTACGTTTGTTTGGCTTAGATCACTTGAAGCAGGCGTTTCTTTGTTGGCTTCCATGCTCTTCTTGTATTGAGATCTAGTTTGAACCATAAAACAAGGATCAATTAAGAATATGGGAGATGAATCTCTTAATTCTTTGGATTGATCTTTACTTTATGCACAAAAGAGAAGATTTTAGGATATCTTGAGGATCAAAAGGTGGATGATGATGATGCAAGAGATGGATGATGTGGATGTTTTGATCTTTTGATTAATCTTGAGGAGAATGCTATACTTTTTGGGACTTTTGGATATGTTTCAGATTTTGATCTTTGATTTTCCCTTGGGATTGTCCTTGATTTGATTGATTTTGGTTTGCTTTGATTTTGAACAAATAGACCCTAAGATGTTGGATGATTATCTAAGGGGTAGATTTACTCAAAGGATGATAATTTGAATATGTGTAGGGAGAAGGATGCATCTGCCCACACCTATTCAAACAAGATGATAGTTTAACCAAGCATATGAAGAAGGATGCATCTACATATACCTAGCTAAACACGATGGTTTGATAACTTTGAATAAGCATTTGCAAAAGGATGCATCTACACATACTTAGCCAAAGGTGATTTGATAACGATTTCAAGGATTTTGTCTCAAGGATTTGACGATTTTGATTTTTGCCAAAAATCCTAGCATGAAGGATAGTTTCAAGATTTCTCAAAAGGTGATGATGAGATGATTTTTTTTTTGATGTTTGAAGGATGGATGAGAAAAATATATTTGACGTCCTTTTGATCCTAAGATGAACCTAAAAAAGACACTTTGTTTACCTAAACCTCGGTATTGAAGAACATGCAATGCTTCTATAGACCTTTATAACCAAGAAGTGACTCAATTTTGAGCATACATTTTCGGATTTTGAATCAAAGATTTTCATTTTGGGATTTTGATTTCTTGGAAATTGTGAGGTTTCAACACACATGAACGTTCATTCTATTTATCTTTGCTTAGTGGCTTTATTTTACCAAAAACACTTTTTTGATTAAGTTTCCAAACTAGATGTCCAATGTCCTAATTTCTTCGAATCCCACAAAGTATGTTATGTGGAAATTCGATGAATTCAAGGCAAGGGTTACCTATTGTTTAACGTTAGTAGACAAATTGAGATGTAATCCAATGTGCTTAGAAACCTCTAAGGATAAAATTCCAAGGGCAAGCAATAACACATGGATTGGGTCAATTGTATTTGTCTCCTAAAGGGTTTGAAATTTTGATCATGAAGTTTAAGTGTTTGTTTCCAAGATGTTTTCAAGCAAGCAAAGCATTTTGTAACAAAGAATAAATACAACCCTATGGATGTGGAAGACAATATTTGTTGGATTCCCACTTGGACAAGTCTAGCTACGCTTATCTTTAGTGAATGGTTAGATGCTTGACCCCACTGGCTCCCCTCCACGGCTCATTAACGTCAATCAGGGCAGCCACGCATCAACACCCATGAAAATCCCATGGCATGCTTTCCATTTCTACTAAAAGACCGTAAAAGTGTGGGGTGGCTTCAGAATGACTGTTCTTGCACCAACAAATAGATCAAAGATTTTGGCAATTCTAAAACATGGGTTTTAATTAGGACTTTTTGTTTGTGGAGATTGACCCATATGGTGAGAGTCCACTTTCGGATCCATCTCGTCAGAGCCAACCGTGTGATATTGGAATTTATTCCAATACCCACATTTATATCCTGGCTAGAAATACTCTTGGGTTTAGAGTGTTACCGGTTGAGTCGTTCCCTTGGGTGAGTACTTCTTCCCCAAGGCAGGCCCTCTAAGATAAACAAAAGTGAATAAAATTATTCATAGTTCAATCAACCCTTGTTTAGAAACAAAGGGAGAACACATGCAATAAGTTCATTCACACTCGCACAAGATTTTGTTCAATTTTGAACCCAAAAATGAAGTGTGGAGGTGATTGCTTTGTCTCAACCTAAAATCACAAAAAAATGTCTTTTGATTCTCAAGATTGCTATAAAGCGCGAGAGTTCAAGCGCATACGTCCTTTTTCAATGAAGTTAGTTTGAGTAAGCCCTCATGAAGACAAAGTTGCACATGTTCGTTTTAAATCCATAAAGCAATTAAGAGTTCTTTTTAAAGCACCAAAGGACAAATGAGAGACATTTTGTTCAATTGTTAACCAAAGAAACAAACTCTAGTAAGTTGTATTCCTAATGTTCATTTTAAGGCTTTGCAAAAATTGAAAAAATTCTTTTTAAAGCCCAAACAAAATTAGTGTCCTAAGAAATAAGTGATAACAGTTTCCTAAGAGTGTTAAGCAAACACTAAAGTGTTTAAAAACACTTTGATCTTGTGAAGTACTATCATCATGCTTCCTTTTCTTTCGTTTTAATTGATCCAACCTACAAGAGAGAAAACCAATCAGATTCTGCAACACACAGAGGTTAAAAAGTAGAAAACAAAAGATAAACTCATCAATTGAAAAAAAATTAAATTTCAACTTTTTACTCCCTACCAGCGGCGCAACTCGTGACTGCGTTGCAGTTTGATTTCTAAGCGGTGATGTACAGTGCCGCTTACTAGTCAGCGGCGCTCTGTGTTTAGACCAGTGAGCTCAATTGTGTCGCACTTTTGCTCAACATCGCTATTTGATTTTTTTGAAAAATCCCGCGGGTTAGATTGGTCAAGCGACATAGTTTGAAATTCAAAATCTTGGGTGGGAAGACTTTAGTGTCGCAGTTTGAATTTTCAGCAGTGCTGTATGGCAACGTTGGAGGACTAGCAGTGCTATATGGCGATGCTGAGCTTCCAGCATTAGAATTTTTTGTCCACAAACAAAAATGTGGAATTTTAAGAAAAAAGTGATTAAAAATGAGATGCTGCCCTCCTTCTAGCACCAAAATGTGTGAACCCCAATCCTAATACCTGCAAAATAATGAGAACAAACACATTAGATTAGAAATTGCAAGCAAGAACAAGGATTCCCCATGAAATCCATTCACAAATCTTAAACTAGGAAAAAACAATGAAGAACACAATGAAAACAATAAAATAGAGATCGAATCCTAATTAAGCTAGAAAACTCATGATCCTGTGGGGGAATTGGTGCCAATTTGATGTGAAAATTGGCCCTTTCCCAATTCCTATGATGCAAGATTGATGTATGCTAATGAATGTTGATGAGTGACCCACTTTGTTGATGCTTGATGAGAGCTCCAAGCTAAAAACCTGCATAACCTAGCTATGATTCAATGATATTGGATGGAAATGGCTAAATATTTTAGTATAGTAATTTTGCATAATTTTTGGATGATCAAATGAGGAGATGAGCTCTTCATTTATAGAATGAGAAGATGGATGAATGTCCAAATTTGAGCAATGTGGGACTAACATTCATCCAATGGCAAGATGCCACTTGTCAATCTATGAGTGGATGGAAGATGTGCATGTTTTGAGGATTGTGCCAATAAATGCTTATTTTTGAATTTTGAATTTTGTTGAAATGACTTGCAAGAGGGAAGAAAGAATGCATTAAATGCCACTTGGCTCAAGGAAAACGACATGTAGGATGGAGTAAATGCCTTGTTGGATGTACATGTCAACTTGGATTTTTTTGAATTCAAACTTGAAGAATATTCCAAAAGATGCCTTGTTGAGGAAAATAGGGATTTAATAAACCAATTAAATCTATTTTAATATGCAAGTGGTAAATGCTGGAGGATGGGACATGATAGGAGATTAAATTAATCAGGTTAATTAATTTAATGAAGGGGGTTAGATGATGTGACCTATTTGACTTAAATTTGTGGATTTATTTAAATCAAATATGAGAGGAATATGATGAGAGATTAATTAAATAAAGATTTTGATTTATTTAATTAAAAGAGATGATGTAAGATTAGACTAAATAAGGTTTTAATTTATTTAATTTAATAGACATACTTTAGAGATTTAATTAAATAAAATTGACTATTTAATTAAATAGGGATAATTAGATCAAAATGATTAATTTAATTATCGAGAAGAGGTGACTTAATTAGACAACTGATTTATTTAATTAAGAGAGAAATATTGATGAATTTAATAAGATAAGGGCATTTGATTAAATGGTTAAACTGAAGGATGATTCAGGATGAAACAATGTTAGTAGTCAGGATCAGATGCACAATGTCAATCAATACATTTTATGTGTCTACAATAATGAATAAGACAAACTTAAAGGTTTGGATAATTAAAACACAATAAATTCATTAGATTATTCATAGAGATACTTTTCATAATTTTTGAAGAGGTAAAATTATGGATTCTAAAAGAGAATAACAGGAAAATACTACATAAAGACTCCAAAATTAACTTGTAGAAATTGCTGCATACTATTAACTGTGTAAAAATCTGAGTTACAAGATCTCTCTCTATAAAGTGAAAAGGCAAATAAAATCAAGAACTAAGGAAAATAGACTAATTCTTTTTTCTATATACAATAAAGGGCTTCAAAAATCCAAGAGGAGATAACTGAAGTCAAAATATCTGAACTGCAAAGTTGATGTGAAATTGTAGTTATGTCTCACCATTTGCTCCATTTTTTCTTTGGATGATTTTGGGAAAAAAGGGACTTATTTAATTAAATATTAAAGATAATCAATATGATTATTTTAATATTTATCATCTGAGCTCTCTTTTTTTTTATATTGTATGGTAAATATTAAGTTAATAAAATATTACCTTTAATATTTAATTACATATTTTGTCTTATTTAAAATAATGCAAAAGATACAAGATAAGTGTTTTTCACTTTAAAATTAAATGATAATATTGAGACTTAACTCCCAACTCCACCAATATGCATGATGAATCATCTTTGGTCGTGCAAGTTTGGAAAACATGCAAAAAAAGCCTCAAAACTAGAGCAAACTGAGTGATTAAGTGTCCAAAACTCTCTTTGAGTAATGATCAACCCATGTGGGACCTCAAAACTAATGTAGAACTGCCCTTTGAGCCTTACAATCCTCCTAAAAAGGTAGATTTATCTTTTTCCTTAGAAGTGGTGAGGATTTCTCAAAAAATATGAACTGGGTCGGTGAGAAATTTAAAGGGTTATTTTGCTTCATTATTTTATAATTTATATCCAAAAATCACGAAAGCCTAGATCATAGTTTTTGAGATATGATTGAAACACATGACCACTATTCATTGCATCTTTTGAATCTAAGAAGGCAACATGCTGGGCTTAACCCTTGTGGGAGCCCATTTTACACCACATGCTAAAATGTTGAACATGATGAACTAGCCATGAAACATGTACTTGTACCTGATAAATATTTTAATGTTTGGTTTTCTTATCTAATTTGTTCAAATGCCAAAAAGTTTTCTCACCCCAGTTTAATAACTGCGTGATAAAACTTTACTAAATTAGCTGGTAGCTAAAAATTAGTAACATTTATGGCGACCTCTTTGGGGTGTTTTCCTGCTAAACAAATAAAATCAATTTCTTTGCTTATCCATTGGGCATGAAGTCCATCTTTTTATTTTTTTCTGACTCAAAAAACCTCTGTAACTTAGTTGTAGAAACCATTCACCAACAAACAAAATTGAAAGAAACTAGAATAACTCTGTTTAAGACAGCGCCATAAAACTATGCAACATCTGCACTTTATTGAAAAACTTAACAATACTAAAATGAAGTGTGCTCAAAGAACTTATTAGCTTGAAAACTACCCTACCCTACACTACCCAAAAAACTGTGAAAGCCTCAAACAAATCCATTTATAGTTTGGTTAAAGTAGTTTCCCCTTCTCAACAAAAAAAACTGATTTACATGTTTATGAACAACTGAAACTAGATGAAGAACAAGAAAATATTCAATAAACTGCTGTGATTCTTCATGAAGAATGTAAACAAACTCACTCACCCTCTAATTTTGATCAAAAAAATTGTTGGTTTAGAGTGAATGAGCATGGCCCTATTGTCCTTTAATCTCAATCTTATGCTTGGACTCTATTATGGAGAGATGCCTGATTGGGCATCCTATTGAGATACTAAATCAAGGAATCTTTTTGTCAAATTCTTTCTCATGTGTTGTCTCTTCAACCACAACCTCTTTGGTCACCTAATTATGTTGATCACAATCCTTTGTCTTGAAAGGTGCTAAGGTTCCAACAATGTTAGAGCAAAAAATGTCAATGACGCTTGAGAATAAGCCATCTTCATGAATAATTTCATTCTGCAGTGTATGCTCTAACTTATTCTCATGATGATTTTCCAAGCTTATACCTTCAATATCTATGATTTGCTGCTTTTCTTGCTCTACTTGACTATTTTCATTTGTCTCTTCTTGGATTTCCACCTTGTCAAATTGATTTTCTTCATCCTGTTGCTCAAAATTGGGCGTTGATGTTAGTTTAATGATGCACTGCTCATCTCCACCTACAAATCCGAGAAGTTCATCCAATAAACCAGCAAAAATCTAAACCTGAACATCTTTTTCTACTTCAACTACCTGTTGTCCTACCTTTTTCTCTTCAAAATATGATTGTCTAGAGTCTAAACTTGAAATAAATAGCTCAAGCTCATCCCAAAATGAGTCCTCTTCATTTTGTTGTGGAAGAGGATTGTTTATTACCTTATTGTAGCCTTGTTGAGGGGTTAGAACATCAACTTTTTTACCTTCTTCTTGCTGATCTGAGGCTAATACTACTGTGATATGAGACTCACCTTGGTCATCATCAATGAAGCATGGAAGTTTGTTAATCATATCAGTTAGATCATAAGAAACATCAACATTTTCTTGATCTAAAACTTGCTGATTTTCAACTACATCCTCCTCAATTCCTTGATCTACAACATGATTATCTTGAGAAATCAAGATATCAATGGAATCTTCTATGGATGGAATGATTGTGTCTAAAAAAGAAGTCTAATTTTGTTTAGGTTCTTGAGACTACACAAGTTTGGGGAAAGGCTGCTCCTAAAGGATTGTAGGTTGAACCTACTCAAGAATAAATTCCTCTTGTATGAAGCATAGTGTTTTGAACATAGGAATACCTTCTCCAAAAAATGGGTTTGGAAAACTAAGAGTTGGGATAGTTTTTTGCTCAATACTAGGCTCTTGAAATGAAGGGAAACTCCTCAAACTTAGAATTTTGAAATTGGAAGACATAGGAGACTCATCTTGACTGAAACTTGAAATTTTAACCTTGGGAATCTCCTGTTTGGCAAGTTTTAGCCTCATTTATGCATCTTTTGTAGCTAACTCCCTCTCGATATTTTCTTCAAACAATATTCTTTGTGTCTCCAACTCTTGCTCATGAAGATAGGCTTGATAATCTAACTCATGTTGATGCATATCAAGCTCTTGCTGCCTCCTGAACTCTTCTATCTTCTTTGTGATGTCGAACAATATGTCTTTGGTGTCATTCATGTTATTCTTCATATCATCAACCTCTTCGAGTTGATTTTGGACATATAAATGTTGATATGAAGGTTGAGCAGGGGTGGGTGGGTGGTAAGCATAATAAGCATGCTGGTTATTTGCTGTTGTATGGCTATTTGGGATAAAACCAATAGTATAACTGGCCTGATATGGATGTGGATCGGTAGGAATTTCATGAAATGAAGGTGAGAACATGCTCTTTTCATAAAAACCAACACTTTGTCTACTTGAAACCAATAGATTGTGCTTAGAGTTTCCAGGTATAAACTGTAACCTTTAAAAGGAAAAATACACCACTATATATACTAGAACAACAATTTGCAATTTGAATTATTTCTCTAAAGTATGCTTCAGAGTCCCACTGGGTGTGCCAAAAATTATTATCAACATGAGTGCACCTGAATGTGAAAACAAATATACTTTGTAATCCTATGTAACATGGGAAAACTTTTAGTTTGTGGGTACCCTATGTTGAAAGTTAACCTCTAGATTATAGGTCGACTTCCTTTATAATTTTCTAATGATTAACTATAATTTTGAAGGAAAAGGGAAGAAGGCTTGAATTAAATGCATAAAATGAACTTTAAACTAGAGTGATGCACCTAAATGATGATAAAACTTACAAAACAATTCACAATTATTCTTGAAAATTTGTTTACATAGTTCAAAATTGGCTTCACAAAAGTGTTTCTTAAGATTGCCAAATAGTTTGATACTTGAAAAAGGAAAATAAATTCTCACAATTTGAAGTTCAAAATGAAAAGAATGCACTACCTAAGATCTGTGAAGGATGTATGATAATGAATAAGACAAACTTAAAGGTTTGGATAATTAAAACACAATAAATTCATCAAACTATTCATAGAGATACTTTTCATTATTTTTGAAGAGGTAAAATTATGGATTCTAAAAGAGAATAAAAGGAAAATACTGCATAAAGACTCCAAAATTAACTTGTAGAAATTGCTGCATAATATTAACTGTGTAAAAATATGAGTTACATGATCTCTCTCTGCAAGGTGCAAAGGCAAATAAAATCAAGAACTAAGGAAAAAAGACTAAGTCTTTTTCCTATATACAATAAAGGGCTTCAAAAAGCCAATATGAGATAATTGAAGTCAAAATATCTGAATTGCAAAGCTGATGTGAAACTCCAGTTATGTCTCACCATTTGCTCCATTTTTTCTTTGCATGATTTTGGGAAAAAGGGACTTATTTCATTAAATATTAAAGATAATCAATATGATTATTTTAATATTTATCATGTGAGCTCTTTTTTTTTAACATTGCATGGTAAATATTAAGGTAATAAAATATTACCTTTAATATTTAATTACATATTTTGTCTTATTTAAAATCATGCAAAAGATACAAGCTAAGTATTTTTCACTTTAAAATTAAATGATAATATTGAGACTTAACTTTCAACTCTACCAATATGCATAATGAATCATCTTTGGTTGTGAAAGTTTGAAAAACATGGAAAAAAGACCTCAAAACTAGAGCAAACTGAGTGACTAAGTGTCCAAAACTCTCTTTGAGTGATGGTCAACCCATGTGGGACCTCAAAACTAATGTAGAACTGCCCTTTGAGCCTTACAATCCTCCTAAAAAGGTAGATTTATCTTTTTCCTTAGAAGTGGTGAGGATTTCTCAAAAAATATGAACTGGGTCAGTGAGAAATTTAAAGGGTTATTTTGCTTCATTGTTTTATAATTTATATCTAAAAATCACAAAAATTTAGATTGTAGTTTTTAAGATATGATTGAAACACGCGATCACTACTTGTTGCATCTTTTGAATCTAAGAATGCAACATGCTGGGCTCAACCCTTGTGAGAGCCCATTTTACACCACATGATAAAATGTTGAACGTGATGAACTAGCCATGAAACATGTACCTGTATTTGATAAATCTTTGAATGTTTGTTTTTCTTATTTGATTTTCTCAAATTCCAAAAAGTTTTCTCACCCCAATTTAATAACTGCCTAATAAAACTTTACTAATTTAGCTAGTAACTAAAAATTAGTAATACTTATAAAAGAGAATTCAAAGCCAATTGTAGGGGTATTTAGTTGGAAAAGGTTTTGAAATCATGTAATGATATTTTGTAATTCAAGCACAAAGGAATAGTGTAGTATTGATTCTTAGGTATCCTATTGAGTCTGAAGATATCCTAGAAGATGAAGAGGACATAGAAAAGGATATGCAAGCCTTGGAAGAAGAGGAACTTAGGCTTAAGGAGTTGGAGGAAATACAAGCAAAGGAAAGAGAGGAGAGAATCAGGGCAAAGGTGTTGGAAAGATATTCCTAGAGAAGAAGAATTGAGAAGATGAAATGAGATTTAAAGGAAGAACCCATTCCTGAAATTCCTTCCAAAATTGTTGGTAAAGCAACCCTTGATCCTCCTAAGGTGACCATTCCTATGGGAACCTCTGCTACAAGTACTTATACTACTTCTGTTGTAGAAACCAAATTCACAGATCCTTCTACTACTACTAAGAAGTCACAACCTGTAGATCATGGGAAGAATCCTATAGGCCAACCCAAAAAGACCATCCCAACTACAAATACCAATACCAATACAAATACAATCCCTTCATCTACCAATACTTCCACCAAAGATGCTAAAAAAAATTCTATTCCATCAAATGCATCTCTTGATCCTAAGATATTAGGGTTGCAATTAGCCAATGACAAGTTACAACAAGAATTGAAGAAAATTGAAATTGAGGTTGCAAATGAAAAACTAGCAAGGAAGATCTCATTCCTCAAGATATCTATACCTGATCCAATAGCTTCAAGCTTTGGACACACTGATTTTGAACCACATTAGACCAAGTCAAATAAACACATTCCTAGTGGAAGTGGTGATGGAAATTAGGGTGGTGGAGGTGGAGGTGGCCATAAAAATAAGAATACCTATTCTGAAGATGGAGATGGAAGTGGCAATGGTGGAAAGAAAAGTGGAGGTGGTGATAATAGTGGGGGTGGAAATGACAAAGGTAATAATGAATTTGGTGACCAAGAAAGAAATGAGCCTAGAAAAAATCATAGAGACCAAATTACTAGGAGGCCAATGCAAGTGAATAGGTACCAACAATTGTGCTTTACTGGGATCCCTAAATATCCAAATTAGTTCCCTGAGGACATAAGGCCTTCCTTGGTGAAATTCTCTAGTAACAATGTCCTAAGTGGTTAGGATCACTTGAAGGAATTTTCAAATGTAATGGATGACTTTGAAGTGGAGGCCAAATATCTGATGATGAAACTTTTCATGCAATCACTCGCTGAAGATGCCAAAGAATGGTATACAAGTCTTCCAGCTAAGAGTATTAGTTCTTGGGAAGAGTTCAAGAGGCTATTTAGAGAATAGTATGTTGATAAGATTGATTTAAGGTTCCTCCTGAATCAATTTAACAACATCTCTAAGGGTTGAATTGAGGCAGTTCTTGATTTCAATGTAAGATTTTAGAAGGCCATGAATAGGTTACCTCCTCATTTGAGATTCAATGATAGTGTATGCTTGGTAAACTATTGTAATGCATTTAATGCAAAAATGAGTTATCTTCTACTAGATAAAAATCCTCAGACCTTGAGAGAAGCTATCAAGATGACAATCCATATTGAGAATATCAGAAGAGCAACTGGTAAAGTTGGTTGGAGGGATGATGTGAAAATCTTGAAGAACCCCAAGAAAGAGGATAAACATTCTGCAGCAAAAGGATCTTCTCTTGAAGATAAGAATAATAATGTTGCAAACTCTATGAAGGTTATCAGCTATAGGCTTGCAAGGAAAGAAAAGGGTCTCACAAATGATAAGATTTTTTTTTTGAAAAATGAAAGACCTCAGCTACAGGACCATCCTTACAACACTAATTGGAATAATGGGAAACCAATTCCCAACAATTAGAAGAATGTTCAAAATAAAGTTCCCCTTGATCCATTGCAGAAAAATTCAATCAATTTTGCTGATGAAACACCTTGGTGTATTGTTTTCCATTTTCCTCACATATCTCAGTCATTCTTAGTGCATAGAAAGTTTGAAGAAGAACAAACTCAGTCAGAGGACTATGAGCCAATGGAAAAAAATAATGTAGAATTCCATGTACTCATGCATAGGTTAGAATTTGCTGACGAGGAGTGTTCTTCAGAGGAAAAATCGAATGAAGTTGGTGTTGACTTCTAGAGGCATAAATTAGATTCCTATCATCAACAAATTTTCCTTGATGAGGATGAAGAGGTTGAGAATAACATGTGTGCCATGGAAACAGAAAAAATGGATGTGTCTTTAATAAGACCTTTGGATGAGGAATATAAGCAGATGACATCGAAATTGGTGGAGCAAGCTAGGAATACTCACTTGAGAAGTAGGGTTGTTAACTGTGATAAAGGTAAGCCTGGCAGTATGTTTATGAAAGAACAAAATGCTGAAAAGAAGGGAACTAAAATGGAAGAATTGGCCAAGTTTAATAAGGAAGAGGTCAAAACTAAGGAAAATAAGGGGCCTAGAATTTGGGCCAAGAAAGATAGTGCAGCCAAGAAGCCTGATGAAGTTGTTTCAATTGTCAAGGTTAAGACTCAAAATTCAAGTGTTGATCAAGAAAAGAGACAAAATAAGAAAGAGACCAAGAAGAAACTTGAACAAAAAAAGGTCCAAGTTGAGGAAAAGAGTGTAGTTCCTTATGAACTACCAAAGTATAATCTAGTTGATATGTTTCAACTTCTCTCTCAAGTAAAGGTGATTTTTCCACTGATGGAAATGATGATAATTGATGAACATAAGCAGAAGGTAGTGGCCCTTATCAATATTTCCACTCAGGCATATGAAGATAAGAAGGTGACTACTTAGCCTCAAGTGAGTGGAAATGAAGTGAGTGAAGAGATAATGGAGGGAGACATCGGTGAGATCCCTTAGATTTATTTGGGAAACACCATCACTGCTTGCCCAAACAATATTGATCCATTATATGTAACCTTGATCGTAGATGGTAAGCTGCTAAAGAATTGCATGATTGATTTAGGGGCTTCATCTAACATCATGCTAGTGGAGATAATGAAAGAAATGGTCTTAAAAATAAATTGTGCATATGGAAAGTGTTATGCCATGGACTCCAAAGAAATCCTAGTTATTGGGGTGATTAAATATGTTCCATATAGATTGGCTGCCTTTCCAAATAAAGAGTTTTTCATGAGCATAGTTGTCATGGAAATCCCACCAAATTATGGCATGTTGTTATCTAGAAAATGGAGTTCCTCCATGGGAGGTAGTATGCAATGTGACATGTCCTTTGCAACTTTTCCCATTGAAGGAAAGGATATTAAACTTGTAAGGGAACCAAGAGCTCCACATATCATTGAGTTTGTGGGAGAAGTAGATAGAATTCATTTTGTGGACACCGACATGGACAAATTTGGGATTGAAGAGTTACAAGAAGATGAAGAAAAACAACCTGCACCTCTGGAGAAAGAAGTGATGCGGCAAGCAAATAATAATGACTTGTGGAATATGCATTTTGATGGAGCTTGTTCAAAGGAAGGAGTTGGTGCAAGGCTCATACTTATTTTTCCTAGTGGTGAGACTTTTAAGTTCTCATTTCAATTGTTGTTTGCTTGCACAAACAATGTAGCTGAGTATGAAGCCTCACTACTAGGGTTGAGATTAGCTAAGAAATATGGCATTAAGAAGTTAAGGGTCATTAGAGACTCAAATTGTAGTTTCTCAAGTTAGGGGGAAGTATGCATCAAAGAATACTAGATTAAGACAGTATAGAAATGCTATATGGGATTCAATTGAGCATTTTGATGCATTTGGTATTGATTAGTTGGATAGAAGCAATAACAGAGTGGAAAATCTACTTGCTAATATTGCTCTCCTACCAAGTGAAATAACTTTTTCTGAAATTTAAAAGGTTGAAGTGCAAGTCAGACCTTTAGTTCCATATAACATAAAGAACTAGCAAGTATTTAATGATGATGATGACATCTTGAGATTCATCTAGTGTATAGATCAATATGAAGGTCAAAAAATTGATTTTGAGCCTTCATAGAAGAAGTGGATGGTAAGGAAACTATATTTGGAAATGAGATTATTCAGTTAAAGACTAATAAGATTCCTAAAGGACTATTAGCATTAGAAAGGGTTTTTGATGGTCCTAATAGGAGCAACACTAAGCATACATCCACTCACAAGGAAGATCTTGAAGAAGTTAATCTTGGAACAAAGAATGCTCCAAAAAAGGTTTACATTGGGAAGAAGATGAAGCCTCAGGTAAGAACAATGCTGATTTCTTTGTTGAGAAATTATAGACATGTATTTGCATGGTCGTATGATGAGTTGAAGGCATATAGGGAAGAGATTTTTTAGTAGGAAATACCCTTGAAACTAGATGCCAAGCCCTTCAAGAAAAAGCAGAGACCAATAAATCCCACTCTACAACCCAAGATGCAGGAAGAAATTGTGAAGTTAAGGGATGATGGTATCGTCAAACCTATTAGACATTCAACATAGGTCTTTAATTTGGTCCTAGTCAAGAAGAAAAATGGTGACATTAGGCTTTGTGTTGATTTTAGGAACTTGAATGTGTCATCATTAAAAGAAAATTATCCATTGCCTAACATGGAAGCCATGTTACAAAAGCTAATTGGTTGTGAGCTGTTATCTATGATGGATGGGTTCTCAAGTTATAATCAATTGGTAGTCAAAGAATATGAGAAATACAAAATAGCATTCATAACACCATGGGGGACATATGTCTATGTGAGGATACCATTTGGAATAACAAATGTAGGGGCTACTTTTCAGAGAGCCATGGACATGGCATTTGCTGTCTTCATAGATATATTCTTAGTTGTGTATCAAGATGATTTGACCGCATACAACAAAAAAGAAGATCATTGTATGCATCTGGAGAAAGTTTTTAAGAAAGCACCAGAGTATGGGATTTCATTGAATCTAAAAAAGTGTGTTTGGAGTTAAGGAAGGTAAGCTACTAGGCCACATTATATCTAAAGATGGAATAAGGATTGATCCTGAGAGAGTAACTGCCATAGAAAAAATTCCACAACCAAAAAATGCCAAAGGAATCCAATCATTCTTTGGTCAAATAAATTTCTTAAGGATATTTTTCACTAACTTTGCTTAGATTACAAGGACTATCTCTAAGATTTCAAAGAAGGGAGAAAAAGTGGTTTGGAGTGAGGAGCCTAGTTAGGCATTCAAGAGTATAAAATAGGCCATCAAGGAGGTTCTAGTGCTGAAATCTCCAAATTTTTCCAAGCCCATGCACACATTTTCTTTTGCCTCCTTTCATACTATTGCTGTTGTATTATTGAAAAAAAATGATGAAGGCTTTGAACAACCCATTGCATTCTTTAGCAAGTCTCTGAAGGCCACAAAACTTAAGTATGACATGAATGAAAAGAACACATATTCCTTATTCAAGTCTATAAAAAAATTTAGAACGTACCCAATGGGAGCTATAGTCATGGCTTTTGTGCCAAGTGTTGCTGTGAAGAAAATATTCACTCAACAAGAAACCACAGGAAAAAGGTGCAGATGGATCAACACGATCCATGAGTTTAATATTGATGTTCAGATCACTAAGTTGGTGAGAGGACAAGTTCTAGCTAAGATAATGGCTGAAACCAACTTGGAGGAAAATCAAATAAATTAGGTTGTGTGTTGATGTGGCACCTATTTGTGACATGCAGACTTGTGGGTGGTACATAAGGATTGTTCAATATCTGAAAACCATGCAGTGTCCTAAGGGTATGGCTGATAATGAAACAATAACTTTGAAGCTACATGCCATTAAGTATGTCATCATTGAAAATGAGATTTGGTGGAGAAGTACAAAGGGTGTGTTACTTAAATGTGTTGATGGAAAACATGCATTAGACCTTTTGCAAGAAATGTACAATGGAGTATGTGGTGGCCATTACATGGTAAAGACATCTGCCCATAAGATTTTTAGGGTAGGTTTTTGGTGGTCCTCAATTTTTCAAGACACCCACAAGTTTTTCAAAGCTTGTGATGCCTACTAAAGGTTCTCTAAGAAAGTTAAAGTTTTCAATAAATTTTCCACTTAGACCTATTTCAGTTCAAGCCCCTTTTCAACAGTGGGGTATTAACTTCATTGGTGAAATACTAGAAAATAATAGTGGGAGGAATTCTTGGATTCTTGTTGCAACTGATTGCTTTATAAAATGGGTGAAGGAAATCTCTACCAAGAAGGTAACAAGTAAAGTGGTAATTAATTTCTTGATGAGTAATATCCTAATTAGATTTGGAGTCCTAGAGAAGCTTATATCAGATAACGCCATGTGTTTCAGGTTTGATGAGTTCAGGGATTTTTGTGACAAGAATGGAATACAAATTTCTTATTCTATAATTCTTCCCCTTATCATCCTCAAGGGAATGGTCAAGCTGAATCTAGCAACAAAAGTTTGATGAAGATTATCAAAAGGGTGATAGAGAAGAACAAAAGCATGGGATTCAAAGCTGAAGCTTGCATTATGGGTAGACATGGTTACTGTCAAGAAATCCATTGGACATTCACCATTTGGTCTAGTTTATGGTCTAGATGCAAGGTTGCCACAAAAAAAATTGCTAAAGATGTACAAGTTTGTACAAGAGTATGATGATGACATATGTGATGAAATGCAACATAGAGTCGATAACTTGATATAGTTGGATGAAACTAGAAGAGAAGCTCATGACAAGAACACTAAAGTGTAGATGCAAGTCAAAAAATTGTATGATAAAAGGGCTACTCTAGAAAACTTGAAGTGGGGAGTATGGTATTGATGTGGAATGGAAGAGCTCAGGATAAGGGCAAGCATGGGAAGTTTGAAGCATTATGACTAGGCCCTTATTTGGTGTCCAACACACATGGTGAAGATTCACAATTTCTTCAAAGCCTTATATGTGAACTCCTTGAACTTCCAGTACATGGACAGTTCTTGAAGCCATATTTCTCTTGAAATATGTTATGCTCCCTTTACATTGTATAGTCCTATAAATTTTGTACATAGGTTTGGTTTGCTTGGGTCTAGTCTCCTTGCCTTGTTTGGGCTAGTCCTTGGTTTTGGGGTTCCTTATGCTTGGTTTGCTTCAACCATGAGATCTGAAATCTTGCCATGCCTGTGAGAGGTATACGTCCCTAGTTGAAGCCACTGGTAGAATAGTCAAATTTTCATGTTCCACTGGTCTGAACTGTTCTTACTTGAGTGGCCTTTTGGTCTGAAGTGGAATAAGGGTTTAGGGTTTTATGCTACTTGGTGGTTTTATTTAACATTTTCTCCCTTTCATAATCCTTGTTCTTTGGTCTAATCTTTTGTTGACCTGGTATAGTTAGTCTTTGATCAGATTAATACAACTTAAGTCTTTTACATTCATGCACTGATCGACTCCTCATGGTTAGGAATCCTCATTTACCCATTATGTGTAATATTGCCTTTTATTTCTAGGTCCTAGGTTAATATTTTATAAGGTTGGAAAATTGGATATGTTTGGCCTTTACATCCTTTGTTAAAAATAATCTTAAGTCTTTTAAGGACTTGTCCTTTGTTCTTCCTAGTCCATTCCCCTTTTTAAAACAACTTGCGAGCACATGCTAATTACCTTCACTTAAGTTCTTGCTTACTACTCAACTTATCACCCATCAAAGATTGTTTCATGACCACTTGCCTTGAATTGGTGATGCACGATGGTCTTTTCCCTTTGTATCGCTAAAAATGGATAGGTTTGAAACCTTGAGTCTTGTATTAGTGATGCGTGATGTGGATTTTTCTTTACTATCCTTGGTAGATATCGTATCACTGATCGCCCAAGTGCTTTGAGTCCTAAAGTAGTGATGCACAATAACACTATAATCTTTGCATTTACTATCTCATCACTTATTGTAGATTGTTGCTTGCCTATCCTTTTCAAATCAACGATGAGCGATGAAGTCTTTTGTTCCAATGTTTCATTGCTAATATGAAGTGCTACTAAGGGCAACGCCTACACTACCCTTGATCTTGTAATGTGGAAACGTGGCTAAATATTACTCCATTTCCACTTTTCTTCCATTGCTGATGTGATTTAGCCATTGAGATACCTATTAGCAATGAGCGATGGGCAAAAAAATAAAGTCAAAGGATGACCCAAATCCAACAACTAAGATCCTATCATGTATATGGTTCATGTAATTGATAGGATACATACAGGAAAAGAAACATCAATGATGAGCAATAGAATGTTAAGTCTTATGCCCATTGCACCACCTAAAGCTATTGCGGTTACAAATGGAGGTTTAAAGAAATATCAACAATGAGCAATGGAATATTCAATGGAATATTCTGCTCATTTCTAGGTCTATAGCATCACAAATTCATCCAAAGAAATAAATATCAAAGTAGCAATTCACAATGGATTCAAGTAAAAGGTGAATAAGGTAAATAAAGGCAATGTGAAAACATCAAAAGGAAATCGGTGAAAGAAAAAATAAAAGGAGCGAGGATAAAGGAGAGCCATTGATGATGTTTTAAATCAAAAGATCAATGACCAGAATTTGAACTTAAACAACTAAATGTTAGTTGCTCGTGCAAACTTTCTTTCAGGAATTAATGGTGAAGATGCTCCATTCCTTTGCCATAAAGAAGGTTGTTGGCTCATTTTTCCTCACAATTGTAATTGTTTGAGCAAAAGAATTTGTCAAGTTTGAGTAGAAAGGCGTAAGGAGCTCAAGCAAAAAGTTGTAGAGACTTTGAAGACAAATTTTCTCTGGGGTAAGCAAATGATTACACCTCTCTATGTCAATTGTGTTTAAATTAAGCTAGTTTAGGGAGTTAATGAATTATTTTGAAAGCTTTAGGATCTTAGGGTTTGCAATGGTTTGGATATTGTGCAAGTTCAATTAGGTTGGTGAGAATTGTGTTCAAGGTCTAGGAGAGTTTTTGTTTTTCAATTTTTTTTTCTTGAGAACATAAACTAGTAGGCCCCTTTTCGTAAGTTGAATATTCATAAACCCTAGTTCTATTACACCATAAAATGAGTGAACCCAGTGAGTCTACCGTCAAAATTGAAAGGAAACCTAAGCAGAAAAGGGTTAAAAAACCCACACCTAAGCCAAAATCTTCAAAAAAATCTGCAAAGTCAAAGGGAGAAAAGATAAATCTTGGTAGATTCATGGAAGGTGAAGCCAAAGATATCATTGAGGGAGGAACAAAAATTGGAAAAAGACCCATAGGGTAGGTTGTAGTGAATAATAGACTAATTGATCTTGCTTTTGCAATTGGAGAGGTTTCTCAACCATAGAGTGGGTGGGAGTTATTCTTATATGCCTTCAACAGAAGGTATGCCAGACATCCAACCTGCCACCTATGGGGTTTCAATCTTGGAAGGATGGTGGTGCCAAATGTGTTTGTTGAAGTAAAGTTGATGCTAGAATTGGCAAGGCATTATGATGCAAAGGAGAGAAAAATAAAAAGTGAGAATGGGACCTTACTTGACATAATAAGAAACAATATTGTGGAAGTATTTAAGCTGAACCCTAACTACACAGTCAACACCAATTATTTTTAATTATGCAATGAGTATGAGAATAACATATATGGATATAGAAAACATGTACTTGCTAGGCACATGAAGGATGATAAAGGTGGGTTTAGTCCTAAGGACTTGGAACCTTTTGAGTGTGAAGAGTTTGCTAACTACTTCAAAAACACATATTAGTGTTTGAATCAGGTACTAGATCGTAGGTTTGATGCAAGAATACCATCTGCTTTGTTGGTAATGATCATTGACATTCAAAATTGGAATTCTAATAGGGGATTTGACTATGCAGTGTATATTGCAAAGCATATGCACAATGGGTTAATTGAATTGAAGGGTGGAAGTTCCCCATTGTCTTTCCCTCATTATTCCCTATTAATGCATATGATTCTTTATGTTGAACACGAGAAGTGGAAGAAGAATATTAAGTTGAAGCAAAAGGATGATGAAGGAAATGATTTGCCTATCCAAATGTGGACTCACATTTGGGACTAGAATTATCCCCTCTCAGATTATCTTATTTTCTGCATTTTTTTGAGGTTTGGTATTTTAGAGAGTATGGGTGTGGAGCCTCTTTACAAACTTTCAAGAGTTATGAGAGACATTATGTGCCCCAAAGAGAAAGAAGGATCAACAACACCTCACAATTGGGGTGACTAGTTTTTGAATTCAGAGTACACTTTGATTAGAGCCTATGGAGCCAAGGTGGCACCTCATTGTTTACCACTGTATGTTTCTGATAGGTTGGCATTCATGGAGATAATGTATCAGCTAGATTTTATGGATAAGGAGCATTTCAAAAATCTTAGAAAGGGCTCAGTAATAGTACCACAGTGTACATTTTCTTATTTCAAGGAAACTTCCAAGGAAGGCTATGAAAAGTTTGGAATAATGGTAAACCATCTCAAGATGCCAATTGACGAGGTTAGTAATTTTGACCTTGAGAGTTTTATAAATGAGATGAGAAGAAATAATTTTTTTTCTTGGTTTTCTCATCAATTCTTTTATACTAATGATGTGATAAGGAATTTGACAACTGATGGTGCAACCACATCAAGGAAGAAGGAGTGGATTGCTATTTGTAACATGGAAGAAGATATAATGAAGAGAAATGCTTTTTATTTTAGTTTGTATGATGAGATTCAAGACCCTTTTGAAAGGTCTATGACAAAGTTAATGGATTTCCAAAGTGGTGAGTTCAAAGTAAAGGTTAAAGAGGCTAATGAAAAGGCATAAGCCCTCTTGGAACAACAACATAGAGCTATGGACATCTCAGAGCAACCTTTGGAGGTTGAAGGAGGAGATACTAAAATAATTGGGTAAGAAAAATATGTAGACCATGTGCCTGGTGATGAGGAGGTGGAGATCAGCTTCCCTTCCCCTAAAATAAATGAAGCTCTTGACTCATTTGGTCCCCAAGACAAAGTTGTCAAGTGGGAGTATAATGAAGAAATTGATGGTGATCCCTAGATTAAGGCATGTGATGAATTTCTTGTGGATGATGCTTTTGTGTAGACCAATGAGTTGAAAGAGTTCATCATCCAACAAAGAAGCCAATACATAAAGAGGAGAATTGAAGAGGCTAGGCCAGTGTAGATCCTTTTCTGTAGGAGGAAGTAGAGAAAGTAGAAGAAGAGAAGATAATGGTTGAGATAGCAATCACTATCCCTATCGAGGCTAGGAAAATTGTTACAAAAAGTGGAATAATGTTGCTTCTAGGGTGCAGTATAATTGTTGCTATTTCACTTGATGCAATAAGAAAGTACCCTCAAGCATGTGTATCAGAAGAAATTTTTGATAACCGTGTCTTTGGCTCTGGATTTAGTCCAAAATTACATACTCTTGCAATTTGGTCATTGGCACCAAACATTGGAAAACCTGAGGTTGTTAGGTCAATTGAGGAGGTTATTTTTGTTTGTGGTAAAGAGAGCCATAGATATAACTCCAATCTAGGCTACAAAGTTGTCCATGCATGCTGCCATGCTAAGTGCCGACACTGCACAAATGTCCCAAAAGAAATATGATGCACTGTTGAATGATTACAACAATATTTTGGATGAATCTAACAAAATGTGGGCCACAACACAAGCCAATCAATCAATAAGAAACCTTCCTTCACCCTCCTCATCTTCTTCAGAACTATCATCTCAAGATAGGGAGACCTTAGCATTAAGAAATCAGATTTTTAAGAAGGAAGTGAAAAAAAAAAAGGATAATGTCAAGAGGGATAAGGAAGAGACTACAAAGGTTGTTGATGGTATTTTTTATGATGTCTTGAAGCATAGGGTTTCTAAGCTAGTACAAAAAATTGACAATGTTTGGAAAGCTTACAAGAGTATCCATGAGGCTCATGAAAGATATGTGCAAGTTCAAAGTGCTTTCTAGAATTACTGGAACAAATGGAGTGCTAGGGTTGGGGCACTCAAATAGATGATACCCAACATGAAAGATGATCCCAAGACCCCAACAAATATACTTGATATATTGAAGGTAGTGGACTTATTGGGAGGAATTTCAACATTTCATGGAAAATTAGGAGTGCAATTGTAGAATAAATTGAAAATGTTCAGGGACCTAGAGGGGCATGGTATGCCAAAGATATTAAATGATGAAGGCAGGTTGAAAGACTTTGCTACTTGGAAGGATGAGCTGGGAGGTTTACTTCCACACTTTAAGAATACAATCATCCTTATAGATTACACTATGTTGAACCTTGCAATTGATAACATGACTAAAATTGAGGTAAGGATGGATGCTTTTGTTAAAGAGGTCCTCATTCTAATTGATGTCAGGTACAATAGCACAACACCAAGGTGCAGGAGTTACTGGAAATACAATGACCCACTTAGGAGGATTACAACACATGGCTTGAAAAATTTATAGATTAATCCTTAGATGAAGTATTGCAAAATGTTGTATCCTCTCAATCATGAAGGTTGATGAAAAAATGTTAACTTGGATGTGGTTTTTGTTGGAATTGACTGATTCAATCCACAACTCCCATGAAACACCTACAAGCCATTACCTATCACAATAGAGAAGATCAAAAGCAAGATTGTGCTCAATAACCTGAGAATTGTATTGATGCAAATAACCTGGATAAATATTACAAATGAATGTGCATGCTTATATAAGAAATGCATAAGAAAACCCTACATGCAGATTAACAAGATAGTGAAAAGTGTTTTAATATCATGCAATGAGACAACTTGTCCTAAATTTAGTCCAATCTAAAAATAAGAATCAAACTAAAGATTAAACATCAACTCCTAAGTTTAGCAAAAGTGAACTAAAGTAAAAAAAGCCTCTAATAATTAATTACTGATTAATTAATTATTAGATAATGTCTTGTTTACTCCAACACCCCCCCTTAAGATCAACTTAGGGAGAAACTAAACAACTCATGAAGGAAGATAAATGAATGTAGAATGGGTCCTAACTATAAGGCCTGATGAGGTACCCATGAACAAGCAACTGAAATATCTTGTAACTAGAGAAAAGTAGAAAACCACATGGGAAAAACTCCTCTACCAAAGAGAGAAAAATAAATGAATATACTAGAGAAAAAAGGATAGGACTCAATGTGACCCCCAAGGACTGCTTCTATCATGCAAGTACAATAGAAGACCCCCTAATAGGAGAGATTAAATGAGGATATGAATGCGCCCCATAAAGAAAAAGCTCTCATGCCAATGATGAACATCTGAAGAAAGAATATGATCCATTGCTTGCAAACTAAATTTCACCCCTTAGGAAGAAATAGATCCATTGGTGATTGGAAAAACCAATCCAAAGAGATGGGTGATGTTAGAATCCAAATCTAGATGATGCGTGCCTTTGAAAAGTACTCACGTATCCACATGTCAGAAAGCGATGATGGTGATCCAAGATCTTGTGAAGACTAATGTAGAACAATATGAAAAGGCAATGAAGATGGTGGGCCAAAAATGTTGATGTGGCTATCAAAAAAGAGGAGATGAATGTCCTCAAAGTAATCCTCTAGATCTACAATATATGAGTCCACAAACAATGATGATATGTCTGCAAGATACAAATCCCAAGTAGCTATGTCTGGAAGATGTATGATGTCCTATTGCACTGAATCAATAGGGGTCAAAGATGTGGCAATGCCAAGCTAATCAGGAACAACATAAGATGATGATGTATTCTTGATATGAAGAGTGGGAACATGAAGACAAGTCTCAGAACCATTGGAACATGCAAGAACTGTGATATACTCAAGCTCCTCTAAAGTATCATCATCAAGGGGTATGGAATCTGCATTTGCAAGAGGGATGAGACAATCTACAATAGGATCCTCTGGGTATAGATAGATATGACGGTCTCCATGGATCTCCCAAAGTTGTGTCTAAAGTATGTGGGAACATTCAATATCTGATACAACATACATAGTTTCAAGATCAACACTAGAACATGTAACCCCTACAATATTGTAAGAGAAGGGGAGCGACCACGTCAAGGCCCCAGGTCACGGAGGTCCAAGAGTGGAAGGATTCCCTAACTTACCTCACTCTAAAGGAATGTTTTAGATGAGGGATGAGAATGATAAGGACTATAAGGCCCTACAACCACTCTTTAGATTTGAAATCTAAACTGGGGATAGGTGAGCCAATTTTTAAGTTCAACACTATACCTTAGGTAGCTCTCTACCTGAGGATGGAAGAATGGTTTTGGGATGACAACAATATGCGTTGGTGTCTCTCCGGTGTGCTGGTGTCTATATGATCAGAGGACCAAAAACACAATATGAACTACTAGAAAACAAGTTGATGACCTAGCTAGTCACTTCTAAGGGAACAAAATAGAACCATGAAGTAGGAAATATATACAAATGAATATGATAAAGTAAATATATGAAGGCTAAGGTGACAAAGATAATATCACAAAGATGCTTGTTTTCTAGCTAGCTCCAAATGCACGTCCACCTACACACAAGAAAGAGGGAAATTTGTTGGGGGTTGTATAGGGGTTTGCCTCAATCAAACCCCCGTTTCTGTGTTTCCACCTCCATGGAAAGCCAAGATAGCGATGATAGAGAAATGTATGATAAAGAAATAAAGAAAGAAAGTACACGAATAACACTACAAAACAATATATATCTTCTCAACCAAATCGTAAAGGAGAGGAGTGAAAATGTTACCACCTCCACCAAGAACTCACTAGCCAATGATGGAGAAAAATAACTTGGACAATCACGAAAACCTCAACTGTGATGAAGGGAGGTGTTGAAAAATCCCCTACTGCAATGGCTTGCTTCACACTTGCTTGATGGAGTTGATAGAGTGTTGTTGCTGTAATGGAGTGTTGGAGTGTTGTTGAGAGTGAAAAATGAAGGTTGAGAATGCTTCAAAATGCAAGAAGGATGAGTTGAATGCTTAGAGGATGCAAAAAAGGGATGGGTTGAATGAAGAATGGAAGAATTTGAAGGAGGAAGGAGAGAATCTACCATTTTTTGGGTTAGTTGGTTGAAGAGGGACATTACAAATTGACCTCAATGGGAAGTGTAACACCTATGCCAACTTCAGATGCAATAATCCTTTAGGGACGTAAGCGTGTCATGTGGATGTTTATGCGTTGCGCGGGTGTCCCCGACAAATATTCCTCCACTGATGCAAAGGAAAAACGCCAAGTGGAAGGAAGTCAACAGGTTGATGTGGAATTTCTCCTTTGGATTTGGTTATCCTAAGGTGAGGAAGTGTAAAAGGGTAATTTGCGTAAGGGGTGCAAATTCGCTCCTATACAAATATGATCTCTGATGATGCCCCATGCTAATAAACTCCCTTGTGTGTCTGGTGTAGGTATAAGTCCATAAAAATAATGAAAAATATCAAGTCACCTGAGATGTGTTAGGATGCCATTACGCCAAGACTCATAGTTGTCCTTGTCTAAGTTGATCATAGAAGGATGAAAAAAAAACCCATCATACTCACTCAAATGAAAAATAAGAGACTAAAACCCCTAGGTCTGATAAAGTAGATCAAATGATGCCATCTCACGCAAACATATCCTTTCCAAGTGCCAAGATGTCCAAGTAATTGACATAATTGTGAAAACTCAAAATACTAAATAAAATGTACCTAGGGTAGATTCTGGAAAAAAGTGCTTAAATAGATTTGAAGAGCTTTGAAACACCTTTCCAACGCTGTTTGAATCATGAAAATCAGAGATATAGGAAAAAATTTATGAGCTTAGAAGCGCAAAATGAATATCCGAATTTTACGAAGAATAATAGGAATCATTGGAAAAATATGATGATGAGACCTAGACCATTGAAAAGGTCATGGAACCAACTTTCTGACGATATCTCGTTTTCCCAATTTCAACACTGTATGCCCAAGTTATGCCAAAAAGAAAAAAATTGCTCCTTTAGGGAAAATCAAGGCTAGGAGGGGGCTTAAGTGGTCGACCATATGATCGACATTAGGATGACGTCAAAAATTTACTGTGTTGAAATTGATGGCTTGATGGACGTTGCTGAAAAGAAAATGCCCTCTTGCTGGAAAATTCATAGTGACGGAATATTCAAATAATCTTGTGAAAGATTTCGATTGTCATGTTTCAAAGAATCAAAGGGAATATTCCCTTGGGACATTGACTAAGATTTATGTTGGCTTTCTTGAAGATTTCAGCTTGGGTTATTTGCTGATGCCGTTGCTTGTTCATCAGATTTATGAAGGCTAATGGGCTATTTGAACTTTTTGCTGCTACTTTGAGCATTTCAAAGCCAATGGTGTGGGGCTTGCCTAGTACGACAAGCTGTACTAGCCACGAATGATGTACCTTTCTGTAGGATTTTCAAATCCTTTCAATTTTTTTGATTTTATTTTTGAAAAATTCAAAAAAATATTTTTGATTTTGATTTTTAAAAACAAATTTTTGATAATGTTTTTTGATTTTGCAGGAAAAAATAATAAACACCCTAATTTTTTTTGATCGATGGTAAGAAAATAAAAAACCAAAATAACCCTATGTACCTATGCACTCAAATCAAGGCACCCAAATTTGTATGGATTTGTGTGCCTCTAAATTTTTTTTCCTTTCGTTGCAACTACTTAGTTTTGAGAAAAACAATAGGCGATCTTAAGGTTTTTGGCTGCTCCAGATGTGATGGTGAGGCTCGTTTTGCTCGAGGTTGCACCAAAAAATTTCTCAAGGTTAAATCCCTCCAAACATTGAAGAGGGGGCTAAAGATCTGGGCTCTGATACCTTGTTGGAATTGACCGATTCAATCCATAGCTCCCATGAAACACCTCCAATCAATTACCTATCATTATAGAGAAGATCAACAAGCGAGATTGTGCTCAATAACCTGAGAATTGTATTGATGCAAATAGCTTAGATAAATATTACAAATGAATGTGCATGCTTATATAATCAATGCACAAGAAAACCCTACATGCTGATTAACAAGATAGTGACAAGTGTTTTAATCTCATGCAATGAGACAACTTGTCCTAAATTTAGTCCAATCTAATAATAAGAATCAAAATAAAGATTAAACATCAACTCCTAAGTTTAGCTTAAGTGAACTATTAAAGTAAAAAAGCCTCTAATAATTAATTACTGATTAATTAATTATCAAATAATGACTTGTTTACTCCAACAATTTCTATTGTTCTTCTTTTATTGCTTTATGTTTTAGTCTCTACTGACTTGGTGCATACATGGAAGAAAATTTTGCTTTTGGAGAAGATGATATGGTGCTACTACAACAATGAAAGATTCCTTTTGGAAGGCAGGCAAGTCTTCTTCAACAAATGGAAATAAGTTTTTTCTTATATGTTTTCCCCCTCATGGAAATGCAAATGTAACCACTTGGGGATGTTTTGAAATTCAAATTCAAATGTATGTCAAATGAAAAATGTGACTTAATGTGTAATTTGGTCTGAAGCTTGTTGCTTCCTTGTTCTTATAAAAGGGAATTCAAGGCCAATTGCACAGGTCT
This sequence comes from Sequoia sempervirens, assembly GCA_007258455.2. NCBI lineage: Eukaryota > Viridiplantae > Streptophyta > Pinopsida > Cupressales > Cupressaceae > Sequoia > Sequoia sempervirens. Next base: position 82,650 of record VDFB02382590.1, read on the forward strand.
TTAGTTGGAAAAGGTTTTGAACTCTTGTAATGAAATTTTGTAATTCAAGCACAGAGGAATAGATTAGTATTGAGTCTTAACTATAAATTCTAGTTTGTAATAGGCATAATAGTTTTACAGTAGTAATGACATTTGAATGAGAAGTAAAAATTCTGGAACAATTTCTCTCCTGTTGTATTTTGTTACTCAAATTATGAATAAAATGTTCAAGGATCTTTTATTGGTCTTCAGTCATTTTGGTTGAATGTATGGTTTTACCTTTGATTTAATTCAAGGAATTATTTAAATGCTTTAATGAAATCATAGGTTTTTGTGATGGAGTACAAGGATTAATAAGTAGTTTATATTCTGGGAGATCTTGAGTTGTTTTATTGCAAGGAAATATCACAATAGTCCATGAATGCTAAGTCTAATTATTGATGTATTATAGTTTGTTGAAAATTTAAATTTGTTTCCCATGGATAAGGCACTGATCTATTAACTTGGTCATCATTGATGTAATTGAGTTGGCCCTACCTGTCATAGAACACAATCTTAAGAAAAAACATTCATACACCTGTTATTGTTCTAAGGTTTCATGAGAAATTACCCATTCCTTGCTTTAGACATGGTTATCTTTTAGGGAATTAGCTAGAATCTTTAGGATTTTCATCTAATTTGTAGTCTATAAGAATGTATCTGTTATTCACAATGTTTGTGGTAATTTGGAACAAGAGTATCATTTGAAACATTGTAAGGATCACCCTCCAGAGTCTTGTAGAGCCCAAAGCGCAGAGGGAAAGCCTAGGAAGCTTTCACCTAGTCGTTGGCCAATCCCCACCTTTCTTGATAATTGAATTATGGAAAATTCATAGGCAATTGTTGAGATTAAGTTTGGTTCTTAAAAAAAACCAACATAGCCTTTGCACCACCGTCTCCCAATTAAGCTATCTTTGACCTCTCAAGTTAGAAATCCTAAGAAATTTTTTAAATTCCTTCCAATTTGGTTCATTAATCTCCCAATTGATGTAGTCTGCCTCCTTTTTACCACAAATTCTAGTCAGAATCTATTTGAGGGGGTTGAATCCATCTAAAGAAGATAGAGGGGAATCAACAACCCAACGGTCCTTCCAAAAATCATTTTTCTTCCCATTTCCAATCCTCTTTCTCACACCCAATTTCAACACACTTTTGGTTTTGAGAAGATGGTTCCAAAAAACAGATCCATAAGGCAGATTAGAGGAAGGAAAAGTCCCGAATCTCTATTCTTAAGATATTTAGCTTGGATGATCTTTACCCAATCCCTAGTCCCTTCCAAGAGACTCCATCCCATCTTAGCAGTGAGGGATTTGTTGAAAAGTTTAATTCTCCTTATCCCTAGACCTCCAACATTTTTAGGGGTACAAATTTCTCCCAACCTACCAAAGCCAATATATTTTCTCTTCTATTCTAGACCACATGAATCTTCTCTGTATTTGTTCTATTTTTTCCCCAATGAAGGCCAATATTTTAAAGAGAGACAAATAGTAGACCAAGATTTTCTGAAGAGAAGGTTTTAGCAATTGAATCTTCCCCACTAGGTTTAGAAGTTTACCTTTCCGTCTTGCCAAGTTTTTTCAGACTCTTTCAATTAAGTGGTTCCAATAGTTATTATCCAATTTTCTTGATATCAGAGGGAGCCCAAGGTAAGCAGCAGGTAGAACAACTTCTTGGCAGCCCAAGATCCGCACCACTCTTTCTTTCACCAATTGATCAACATTGAAGAGGTATATCTTGCTCTTATCATAGTTAATATGTTGACTAGAGATAGAAGCATAGTCATGAATTTAAAATAGATTTCCATTAGCTGGCTTCACCCACTGAGGCTTCTCCAAACAGTATAGTATCATCAAAAAATAGTCGATGAGAGTCAAGCGGGAGAGACGAAGCAACTTTAACTCCTCTTAGGGCTTTAGAATCAATGAGCTTTTGAATATTCCTTCCAAGGACCTCAACAAAAATTATGAATAGACAGGGGGAGAGGGGGTCTCCTTGTACTAGACCACAACCACATGAAAAGAAACCATGGGGGACTCCTTTCACAAGAACTGAGCACATAGGGGTGGTAACACAAGAAGTGAGCAACTTGAGGAATCTACCATCAAACCTAATTTTCTTGAGAACAACAAAGAGGAACAACCAGGAAACTTTGTCATAAGCCTTTGAAATGTCAAATTTTTAGGGCCATCCCTAGGTTTTTACTTTGGTCCATTGAGTGAAGGATTTCATGGGTGGTAATGGAAACATTTAATATGTTTCTTCCTTCAACAAATCCTTTCTAGTTACAATATATGTTGATTACTTGAAAATATAAAATATTAAATGAAATTTAGTAATAACTACTACACTTTGACCAAATGGTATAGATTTACCCTAACCACATTACATAACTATCCCAATCAAACATCAATAAAATATTTTTATAAGTTAAATTCATTAGTTCAGAAGTTTGAATTGTATAACAAAAAAAGGATAAAATCTTTAAAAGGTTGAGAAGAATCTTATTGCAAAACCAATAGGATTTGAGACTTTTATCGTTATTTTTTGGGCCCTTTGTTTCAGTAAAATAATATTGTTTACATATTCATAGTCACAATCATACTTCATGAAATTTGATGTTCTGATTTTTTTTTTTTCAAATATATAGTTTCATAAAACATAATATACAACTACTTTGCTATAGATTTAGAATGGGAATGTTGCACATCTTTAGTCAAAGTAAAAATGGCATAGAAAATTTGATCTTATTCAATCCAAAAACCCTTTTCCATACTACACAAATAATTTTCTTGTCCATTAAAGGAAGGCTCTCAACTATGCTAAGCAATGCTTTATCAACCTCATCAAGTTGTAGTTGGCTACCATCATGACATAATTGTCCCATGATTGGAAGCCAAGTTGTGAGAAAATAAAAACTAAACTTGTTGCATGATGTTTCCGACAATACCAACACATCAAACAGATACTCCGCTTGCATTGCCATCTCCAAAACATAAACCTAGAAAATTTGCGAGAATAATAAGGCTAGGTAAATTGCTTACCCTCTAGTTATATCCAGCAACCGGCGTGAGTGAGAATAGATCTCTTCAAGGGCATGCTTATGTGACTACTCTGAGTATTCTCTAGCCACTTGTTCTCTGCACCCATTAATCCAAACCTTTCCTCTATTCTACACACACGACCCCTCATTACCTACTAAATCCAATGCAATGTGATGTGTGCAATAAATAATTATAAAATGTGTTGCACTCCCACCAACAATGCTTTGAAATAGTTTAGTTACTTCTAATTCCTTACCTTCTTTCTTCTAATTTGAACTGCTAGCTATGCACATCAACTTAAACCACTGTGGAACACTTCTCGATGTAATAAATTTATTTGTAATATATATGCATATATGTATGTATGTATATATTAACTGTAGGAATCAAGTATCCCCCTATAAACTTTCCCTTCGGTACCATGGGGATGGGGGAGATTAGACCTCATGACCTCTTGCCTACAACAAGTTGCTTTATTCAATCGAGCTAGGCTCCCCACCCCAAATTATTTGTATAATATTGACTAAGTGATAAAATTAAATTATTTGATTAATCCATTTAACTTAATGTACATCTCACATCTAATTAAATAATCTTATTATTTACTCACATTTCCTTCTCACATTTAATTAAATATTTTTATCATTTAGTTATCCCATTTTTACTCAACATGGCTAAAATAAATAAATGGGTTTGTTATTTAATTATTCAATTTTCACCTCAAATGGCTAAAATAATTAAATAATATTATTATATAATTTGACTATTTTCCCTCCTTTATTTTGAAGAATAAATGGGCCACTAATTGCATTTCCCTCTCAAATTTTTATGGTTGCAATATATTCCTATTTTAATAAATGCAATCTTAGCCTTTTATTTTAAATAAACTTAATCATGACCCTTCATCCTCTCCTCAATCATTGAAAAATCCTTTCGTTCATTCTCCATTGTTGATCTTCTAATCTCATCTCCATTGTTCATCTTACATCCTATAAATTTATAAAAAAAGAGTTATAAGCTCTCATTTTGACCATCAAATCTTATGCCAACTATAAGTTGTCAAAATAGGTAACTTTGAGAAAAGAACACCTACATATCAGCTATTAGAGAAAATATACTTGATAATGGAGGAATCATGACAAATTTGGTTTATGTTTTTGTTTGAATTCCATTTGCATGTTCTATTTGAGGTTTGTGATAGTTTATAATAAGATGTTTTGTTTTGCATTTGTTTTCTAAACTATTACTTACATTTTGGTGACTCTATTAGGGATGGTTGTCTATCATCTAATCTTGGTGCTTGCAAGTTTTTGGTGGATTAATGTTTCAATTTTTCACTCCTTTTGAGAGGATTCAATAATCAAGTTTTTTTGAAAAATATTCTATGGTTGAACCTCATGATTCTGGTTTAAATTTTTAGTTGCAATAAAAGTGTGAATTTCAATTACTACTTTTAAGAATGGTCTAGCATAAATGCTTCCTTTTTTTTGGTTTGTAGGAATGGGTTGTTACCTTATGAGAGGGTCATTTACATTTAATATATTTTAAACCGTTGCTAGTTTTTATATATAATGGGCCATGTTGAATAAATTCATCTCTATTGGGAATATTGATCCATTGAATTTTTTTTTGTTTTAGATTATTTTTTCTTTGAATTAAATCTCCACTACACAAGTTTATTCCTAATTTTTTTTATTCAAATGGTTCACACACCATATCTATGCTTCCACACTTTGCATATATGTCTACTATAGATTCCACAATTGTAACATATGATAATAAATCCACTTCTAGTTATGATTCACTAGATATCCATATTCGTAATCCTTAACAATCCTAACAAAAGCTGTGGAATTAGAATTTACACCTGTTAATTTTATTTTCTTAAAAATTTCTAAAGTATTTTAACAAATTCATGCACTATCATCATTACATTCCATAAGACTACATTTCTATTGTTAAAAAAATCACAGTCCATGTCTATGCATCATAATCTACTTGTTATTAGAAGTTTGTGTTGTCATTGATGTCAACCTATGAAGGTTATTTGATTGGTTGCATTATGTTTTCATTAGTAGTATCACTGATGTCACCCTCTAGTGTTGCTTTGATGAGCATATGTTTGTGGATGTTCAACCTCTTGTGTGGTTGAGATGCTGAGAAGGTGTAGCGGATATTTTGATGGTGTTTGTGGTGCTTGGTTTCCAAGTGCTTTTGAGAAAATTTGAATAAAACAGGAGATAGTGTGGTAAAGAGTGTTTAGTGTGGTAGAGTGGTGTTCAACGTTTTTCTCAGCATTTCTTCATGGCTTAAGATATGCTTGTGTGGTTTTGTTATGTTGATCAGAGGTATTCAAAGGTGTTATATCCAAAGTTTCATGTTCTAAATTATTTAGCGAAAGAAGTTGTGTTCACCAGTGTGTGAACTGTGATGCAGTGATGTCTAGGAGAAATGGTTTTTCTCTGCATTTCTCCACATTGTGTTTTCTAGTCTTGTGAATTTTGGAGTATGCTTGTAGTGTCTGTATCTATCTTCAACTTGAGTTTTTTGAGGATTGGTGCTTCACAAGGTTGGATTCATTTGTTACAATGTGTAGAAGGTTAACTAGGTGTACTGAATGAGTATGTTCTTTAGGTGTATGTTGTTGTGAAGGATTTGTTGGATTTTAGGGTGTTGATAGAATATTCCAAATTGTGTTTAAGTGTTGTGTGTGGTCTATGAGTCATCTTTAGATTTGAGGAAGTGTGTACTTAAATGTTTAATGGTGTTAACACAAGTTCGATTGACCTTGGGTGTTTGTACTAAATATGGATTTTATTGAGTGTTTTTGGAAGCGTGGCATGACATGCATATGTGAATTTAGGTTTGAGTTAAGGTATGATGTGGTTTTCCTTCATTCCTCTCCATTGTGAGAATGTTTTGGTGCTGACCTAATTTGAATTTTCATGTTTGAGGTGCATAGCCGACCTTGTAGATTGCTTTCAAGGTTGAGGATAGTATATATGTGTGATGAATTGATGGAGGAGAAATGTGTGTAGTGTGTGATAAAAAGTGTTGAGATGTGAAGTGAGAAATTGTGCAATGTAGTGCATGAGCTTTAATACCTAAGAATACTAGAAGCAATGAGCAGAAGGTCTCTACATTCTACAAAAAGAGTGCAAATATTTTGGTGAAGCAGTGGTGGATATTTTCTGTTGCTTTGAGATGGATTTATCATTGTAAAAATATTCTTTCTTCTCCTTTCTATTCTATTAGTGAGCCATTGGAAGTGATCCCTTCTTTCTTTTGGGTAGTGAGCCCTTCAACAATGAGCCTATTGTATTCAATGTTGCAATTAATTTATATTGTGAGATAATCCTCACCATGGTTTTTCCCTTCTTGGGTTTTCCATGTAAATTTAGTGTTCTCATGTTTTTGGATGTGTTTTCATTACTGATTCTCATGTTTATATTTTGCTAATGCATGATAAGGGTTTAATGGTTGTTAAAGGTTTAAGGATTAATATACATCTAAATGTTAATGAGGGTTTTGATGTTTTAATGTACAATTGATTCACCCCCCTCTTAGTTGTCTTGTGCATTCAACAATTGGTATCAGAGCAAGGTTCCTTGGAAGAAATCTTAATTGCCAAGGTAGATCGAGGATGGTGCACAAGAAGGAGGCTCCTCTATTTGATGGATCTGATTATGCATTCTAGAAGACTAGGATGGAAGGTTTCCTTATTTCTCTAGGGTTTGGAGTTTGGAATTCTATTGAAACTGGATATACAATTCCTACAAATGTTCTGAGTACTAATGATAAGAGCAAGGCATATGAGAACAATGGAAAAGTAAGGTATGCTATTTTGAGTGGCCTTTCTAATTCATAACTTTTGAAAGTTGCGAGTCTTAAAACTATTGATGAGATATGAAAAATGATAGAAAGTATCTATGAAGGAGATGAAAAGGTCAAACAAGAAAAGATGAAAAATTTTAAGACTAAGTTTGAAACCCTAAGGATGACAAAACATGAAGATTTATAGGCTACATGCATAGAGTGGACGAAGTTTTTAATTCCATCAGAGGCCTTGGTGGAAAAGTTGAAGAAGATGAGTTGGTAAAGAAGGTATTAAGAACTCTTCATAAATATTATAGTCATAAGGTTTTAGCTATTGAAGAAGCTTATAATTTAGATCTGAAACATAGAAAAAAAGGGTGCTCCTAGGCTTTCCCAAAATGGAAAGGTGGATCCAAAGAGAGAAAAAGGAGTCCTACTTCTCTAATTTCATTAGGAAATGAGATCCCCACAAAGAATTGACTAACTACCCTTAGGAGAATCAATTCTATGAAGGAATCTTTAGATTTCCCTTTTGTGTTAGGATAGGGGTCTAGGTCAAAGAACACTTTGGGGAGAAAGATTATAAATATAAAATCAATTCCAAAATACAATATATCACTTGGATTTAGTAGATTAAGCATAAAAATAAAGGAACCATGAAAGTTTCTAGCAAATATGGAAGGGATAAATGATGTGTACCTCTCATAAAATGATGTTTTCAAAAGTTTTCTAAGGACTCATTCACCCTATGGCAAATGGGTTCTTTGTAGGGCTTTTCAAAATTGGTTTCTGGGTCCTCTGGTCTTATTTATGCACTTCCAGGTTCTTAGGTTTCACAGTCACACAGTCGGAAATAAATTTGAGATCTGAGTATTTGTGAGATGACAACAATGATAACAAATGCAACTTTGTAATTTTGCACTTTTGAGATCTTCAACTTTTCTTCAACCTGCAAATCTGCAACACACAAGGAGAGGGAAAAATATTTATTTTTGGGTGAATGGAGGTTTACCTTGGTCAAACCCTATTTTGGTAATTAAACCTTGAAATGAAATGAAACATGAAAGAGGGAATTAAGAATGAACAAAGTAATGTTACCACTCAACAAACCCTTGCATAAACCTTGGAATATAAATTTGCAACTTGCATGAAATGACTTCAATGGATGTGGATCTTGAACCTTGAGTCTTGATTGAAATAATGACTTTGAATGCTTGAATGGATCATGAAACCTAAATCACCATATTAGCTCCAATAACATGCATGATGCAAGAAGACTTTGACATGAAAATTGGATCTTGATTGCTACAATAAAACTCTGATAATTCTTCTCTTGAATGCCTTGAAGTGCTCTTGATCATCAACTTTGCTATAGGAATGCTCTCCTGAAAATTATAGGTGAAAATAGTGAAATAACCTTATATTTATAGATATGCATCCTTAATTTCTTGAAATTCAAATATCACAAATTGACATCTGAATATAGATTTAAAAACATTGAAATACCAACAAAAACATAATTAAAATGTAGGTCCTAGGTCTAGAAGGCAGGACCCATTTTCTCATAGGTGAATGGGTCCTAGGTCCCTAAACCTAGGACACACATTGTTCAAGGTAAAATGTTATGTTAAGGAATTAATGAATGTCGGGTTTGGGTATGTGCAGGATCATCATGGAAAAAATAGGCCCTTAAGTGGCAAAAATTTCAGAAAAATCAGAGTTAGGCAACTTGACATAAAAAATTGAATAAGTTATCTATATTATTTCAAAAATATGTAAGAATAGAATCTATAGAAAATTGAATGTAGTTTCTAAACTACTAGGTTTGTTTAAAAAAATAAAATTATTTGGTGAAAATTTGAAATTTCAATGCATTAATACTTAAATTTCAAGGAAAAAATAAGTAGGTGTTTGTCTGACCACCCTAATCACAATAAAATGATAATACTTTTTTATAAGATTTTAGATATAAGTAGAGGACTCATGTCCCGATGTGATGCATATTTTTTTGTAATTTTTTTCCAAGTAAATAATTAATTATGAATTTTTTATTACAACTTTTAAAAAATATAAAAAATGTGTATGTCTGACCACCTTAACTTGGTCAAAATTTATGAAATTCAATTTTTATTTTTTTAATCCTATAGTATGCAAAGAATAGAATGTGAGACATGTTTTGGATTCAAAAAATGTGATATCATTTGAAAACTATAAATGTTTTTAAATCAGCCTACCAATCAAGACTTTAGTCGTAATTCAAATAGAAAATGAATAATAATTACTTATTAAATTCAAAGTAAAGTATAATTTATATTGGTGGAAAGCTGAGAATATCCTTTAAAAACCCTTTTTGTTTCATCAATTTTGGGTAAAAAAAATTTCATTAGCCACATACCCATCATATTGCCACTTTTTAGCCCATCATGATTCTGCACATACCCGTTTCCTCTTAAGAAAATGTAATAAAATAGGTTTGGTAAATGAATTAAAGGGTTAAATTAAGGAAAATTAAGCTTAATTAATTAAAGGAGCCCTAAATAAGTGTGAAACTGTAAATAAATACATTTTACAACACCAAATTAAGGCACAATTAAGTCCAATTTAAACTAGGAGGGCCCAAACAAGTGTGAAAATGTAAAAGACTACATTTTTCTACACAACAAGATCATTATTTTAGAGATCAGTTGTTTGGTGCTTTAACTACTTTTGAATTGAGAGAGTTTGGTCCAAGTGATTCAAGAAAAGAGATTTCTTTTAAAGTTGGCAAAGCAGAGAAGATTGAGGAATTTAACCTGTATGAGTTTGATGAGTTAGAAGTAAACTTTGTGAGGAGATTGAAAAAGGGCACTGGAAAATATAGAGGTAAGTTACCTTTCAAATGTTTCAATTGTGGAGACATAGGTCATTATGCTTTAAGATGTCCAATCAAGGCTTTAAATGATAGATTTAAGGAGAATAAAGACCTAAATCAATTAAGATAAGTTATTATATTAAAGAAAATTCTAGTATATTTGATGATGAATCTAATTACTCAGATGATGAAAATGATGAGTGCTTGTTCATGGCTCTAAATTTTGGAACTAATTCTACTAACTTTGAGAGATGTATGAAATAAGTTTCATGAAAGCAAGTCATAATGGAACTATGGTGACTATTTTTCATGCTAGAGAGAATAAAAACTACTGGATTGTTGAAAGTGGATGCTCAAATCACATGACAGGTGATAAGAGTATGTCTATTAAACTTGAGAAGTTTGAAGAAGGTCTTGTTATGTTTGGTGATGATACATCTGCTAAGATATATGGAAAATTTTCAATCATTTTTGATGGAAAACATAATATAGATGATGTTCTTTATGTTAAGGGTCTCTGGAACAATCTTCTAAGTGTAGGACAAATGTGTAGCAAAGGATATAATCTTGTATTTTAGGATGGTGGTTGTGAGATTAGGAAAGGCTCTAGAACTCCGGTTGTTGCACGAAGAAGAACATATGTAAATGTTTATTAGCTTAAGGGTGCTAGTGGTATGTGCTTTATGACTCAAATCCATGAAAGTTGGCTATGGAATAGAATGATGTGTCACATCAATTTTGATAGCTTAGTGAGGATCAACTCTACTCAAGTCGTGAGAGATCTACCAAAGATTACAAAGCTTATAAATACACTTTGTAAGGAATGTCAGGTTGGGAAGTAAACAAGAAAAAGGTTCAATGTCAAATAATATTCTACAACAAGAAATTTGGAGTTGGTGCATACAGACCATTGTGGGCCTATAAGTTTTCAAGGTGATAGGTATTTCATGTTGTTGATTGATGATTACTCTATAATGACTTGGATGACTTTTCTCAAAGAAAAATTAGAAGCTCTAGATAAGTTTAAGGAATTTAAAGCTATGGTTAAGAATGAAATGGATATGAAAATTAAATGTTTAAGATCTGACAAAGGTGGAGAGTTCACCTCCAATGAGTTTAATAGTTTTTTTGAAGATCATGGAATAAAGAGACATTTATTAGCTCCTAGGACTCCTTAGCAAAATGGAGTGGCGGAAAGGAAGGATATAACTGTTCAAGAAGCTCCAAGGAAAATGATGAAGGGAGAAAATCTATTGGATGTCTACCAAAGAGAAGTAATTCATACTGCAGTGTATATAATTAACAGAGCACAAGCAAGGACAAGAAGCTCAAAGACTCCCTATGAGTTGTGGTATGGAAGAACTCCTACTATCAAGTATTTTAAAGTGTTTGGAAGCAAGTGCTATATCAAAAGAGATGAAGAAAACCTAGGAAATTTTGATGAAAGGTTTGATGAAGGAATCTTCCTTGGATACTCTATAAAGAGAAAGGATTACCAGTGCTACAACAAGAGGATAAAAAGTGTTTTTGAAAGTGCAAGTGGGTATGTGCCGGATCATCATGGAAAAAATAGGCCCTTAAGTAGCGAAAAATTCAAAAAAATTAGAGTTAGGAAACTTGACATAAAAATTTGAATAAGTTATCTATATTATTTCAAAAATATGTATGAATATAATCTATAGAAAATTGAATGTAATTTTCAAACTACTAGGTTTATTTAAAAAAAAAACTATTCGGTGAAAATTTGAAATTTAGTGCAATAGTACTTAAATTTCAGGGAAAAAATAAGTAGGTGTCATCTGACCACCCTAATCACAATAAAATGATAATATTTTTTTATAATATTTTAGATATAAGTAGATGACTCATTTCCTGATGTGATGCATATTTTTTGTAATTTTTTCCAACTAAATAATTAATTATAAATTTTTATTACAACTTTTAAAAATATAAAAACTTGTATGTCTAACCACCTTAACTTGGTCAAAACTTCATGAAATTCATTTTTAATCCTATAGTATGTGAAGCATAAATGTGATGCATGTTTTGGATTCAAAAAATGTGATACCATTTGAAAGCTATAAATATTTTTCAATCAACCTATCAATTAGGACTTTTAGTCATAATTCAAATATAAAATGAATAATAATAATTTATTAAATTCAAAGTAAAACATAATTTATATTTGTGGAAAGTGAGAATATCCTTTAAAACCCTTTTCGTTTCATCAATTTTGGGTAAAAAAAAGTTGTCAACCACATAGCCTACACATACCCATCATATCGCCACTTTTTGGCCCATCATGTTCCTACACATACCCAAGTGTCAAAGTGGATGAATAAAAATAAAATTTCAGTGTTGATAGATGGATATGAATCATAAGAGTCCTCTTTCAGAGAAGAAAAAGATGAAGGTAAGGAAAATAAGTTAAGATTGAAGAGGAAGAAGCTCTGGAAAGGATCCCTAAGACTCCTAAGTATGTATAGAAGAATCATTCTGAAGAATAGATCATTGGTGACAAGAGTAGAGGTGTATTGACAAGAAGAAAGTCTAATATGATAGAAGAACAAGTAAATCTATGTTTACTTTCCAAAGTTGAACCTAAAATAGTGATTGAAGCATGCAAAGATGAGTATTGGATCAAGGCTATGGAATAAGAATTGATGTAGATTGAGAATAACCAGACTTGGGAACTTGTCCCAAGACCAACAAACAAGAATGTGATTGGAACTAAGTGGGTGCTCTGGAACAAGTTGAATGAGAATGGAGAAGTTGTTAGGAATAAGGCAAGGCTTGTGTGTAAAGGCTACTCACAAGTGGAAGGAATAGAATTTGAGGATACATTTAATTCAGTAGAAAGAATGGAAGCTATCATTATTTTTTGGCTTTTGTAGCACATAAGGATTTCAAAGTTTATCAGATGGATGTGAAGTCTACATTATTGAATGGTGAGTTGGAAGAAGAGGTATAAATTGAACAACCAAAAGGATTTCAGTTATCAGATGATCCTAATATGGTCTTCAAATTGAATAAGGCATTATATGGACTCAAGCAAGCTCCCAAAGCTTGGTATGCAAGAATTTATAAGTACTTGTTTTAGTCCAGATTCAAAAAAGGTACCACAAATAGAAATATTTACCTTGGTGCATCACAAGTCTATTTGCTACATCAGTAAGGATTGCTAAAAAACTAATTAGTCCTCCATGAAAGGAAAGGAAAACTCATCAATGCATATAATCACATATCATCAATGTATAACATCAATCATATCATCAAATCATCTCACCAATGCATATCATCATAATCATGATCCATAGATTTTTAGAAAATTAGATCAAGCATCTAACACTTCTATCTATCTATCCCTAAATAATAACATATCTTATGACTAACATCTACATCCTACATCACAAATTCATTAGTACCACATGCATCTTGCATCCAAAAACTCATCAATACATATAAAATCCATCATATGATAAAACATCATATGTCATAACATAATCCATTGTATATAGGAATGAATCATCCATTCATCCATATCATATAAATGTATCAAAAAAGTACAAAAACATGAGCATTTAATCATAAATTATCTATCATCTACATATAAGTATACATAAACATCTATAAACATCTCATACCATATATATGCCGCATAAAAAATGGGAAGGTCATGTACATCATCAAATATCATATGCGATATCAAAATATAAAAAATATATACAAGGCCTCCAGGGGAAAATGAATGTATATACAAAAAAATGTCTATAGAGAGTCTTTGATACATTAACATAGAAATCAAATCATAAAAACATCATCCTTATTGATCTTGCCTTGGAGGGGGCTACTCCCCATCATGATGGGACCTATGATGATTGTGTGTAGGAGATAGCTGGGGATGCATGATGGCCTGAGATGGTTATGGATGTCTAATGGATTGTCCACCTGACTCTAGACTTGTGGTACTTCTTGAATCTCCAAAAGGATGTCTTTGTGCTCTTGATACAAAAATATCATATAAAGTATGATAATAAGTAACCTGATCAATAAACTAGTCCCACTCAGCATGATATTGAGACTGAGGAATCGAGGAAGCCAATACAATCTTTGCTATCATCCATAACTACCTCTCAGTGGCTACATACTGATGGAGGGTATCCCACTTAGCTCTAAGTACATCCCTCTCGACAGTCAAAATCACTACCTAGGAATTTGCATCCTATCATTGAGTTGCCTTTGCATCTCTCTCTACTACTCTAGCATCTCTATCCATAGTAATCTACATAATTTGTCCTGCCATGTCCCCCTATAGTGCTTGATGCTACTGCTGATCATCCATTTGTTTTTCTCTAGAGTCCCATTTTGGATGCACAACATGTCTCTAATAGCATCCTCACATATTACAACTCTTAGCTCTCAGACTTCAATGACATTGGTATCTAGGTTGAAACACTGAATTCCCTCACGAACTAGCTCCAGGTAGTAATGCACAAAAGGGACCATATACCGTGGAAGTTCATAGAACCATTGTTTGTACACCAACTGAAATTCACCAGTGGCCACTTTCATTCTTGCATAAGCTACTTCCCTAAGACTCTTAGGGTTGGTGCTAAGGATGGGATCACAAATGTTATCCCATTCTTCCTTTATCTGGCTTTGGTCCCTGTGAAGTTTTTTCTTTTCTACGGCCCGTATGTGAATCCACTTCAGTTTCTTTGGTATCCTAGGTGAAGTGTAAGAGGTATCACCAAAAATATTGGCCATGGGTGCTACATGCATGGTGTCAAAATTTTTTTGGGTCGCCTTGCTTTGCATTTCTATTTCAGGATTTTGGGACATTTCCTTATGCTGTGGATTTTTGTGATACTCAAACTTGTAATTTTCTTTTTCTCTCCAATACTTATGTACTCAAAATTTCTTCACATTGGATAGCGTACTTAGGAAGCTTTTTACAATGTTATCCTTCAACATGCAATACTTAGCTATTTCTTTCTTGGAGTGGTAGACAACAGTTGCCTTTTAGCATTAAATTCAACATGTACTGCCAACTCTTTTGCTCATGCGAATTGAATTCCTTGCCATTTTGAAAAGACAAGAATTCATAATGAAATTTAGTAATAATGTCCTATGGCATAATTTTCTTGGGAATTTGAGCTGACGATTGAAGGCGTTTTAAAGATTTCGCATGCTTTGGCAATTAATATCCTAAAAATAATGATTAAGCCAAATACGCAATGAGTACTTGAAAAGATTAGAGTTAATCCTTAGAGTTTGAAAAATGCTTGCATCATGACACATCAACACCTGACTGTATGGATGATCACTTGGGACTACCACCAATTTTCACTACTTAATTACATTTTATTAATTTCTCATGCAATAATTCATACATGGTAGATGCAACTGGGTGGGAAATTCAAGTAGGCTCTTGGTGGGATTTTTGAGTTAATCACTCGATTAACATCATGCTTATGGAATGTAGGTACCTCAAATATTTCTATAAATAGGCCCCAAGACAAAAAAAAATTCACACTTAGTAATTGGGAAGAATTTGTATTTGGCAGTTAGGTAGAATTAGCATTAGGCAATTGGGTAGAACTAGCATCATGAATACTCCAATTAGGCTGGTTAGCAATAAGTTACATATAACTTTCTTAGGTGAAGTTTTGAACAAGTGCCTAAAGCGAATGACGAAAAGAAAACATTCATTGGCTATTATAGAAATGAAGTGGGTTTTAGGCCGGGATTGTGTGGAGTATGAAGATAAATATAGGGTCAATACCAATATTTGGTCTCACTTTGTTGCGTTGTTGCTTGATATACAGTTCCCTAAGTAGATGATTCTATATTTGATGTTGGAAATATTCCCAAAGTGGTACCTTGGTGGCCTTGGAGAGATTGTGGTGAATATGGTGTATGGCCTGGGCATTCCGAAGGTGAGTGACTTCCGCAAACATATCAAAGAGGATGTAGTGGTGCTGTGGGTTTCGTTTCTGAGTGTGTTCCACATTCTAACACATGAAGAGCACTAATAGAGGGTCACTCACACCTATCACTTTTTGCTGCACTACTATAATGTGGTGCTATTCTACGGTGTAGAGTGCTATACTGACTTTAGGGACTTGGTATATCTCCCACCACTTGCCATTGCTGCTATTGACACCCCTGCTACTTTTCATGATCCTGTTGCTCCTGTTGACCCTGCTGATGAAGTTGTTCCAGATGTTGCTACTGATGACGCTCTTGCTGCTATTTTTTAAGTCTCAACACTTTTCATATGTTTTAAGAATCAATCTATTTTTTGTATATATGCCTTAAAAAGGCTTTCAACATATATATATATGAAAAAACTAAATAATATATAGATATAATTTAAAAGTATGGCCTCAGAGCCATTTTGGAAATGTAATACCGAAGTATATAATAATGTATATGATGAATATAAAGCTTTTATCAAATTGCTTGTCTCTTTTCTTTTTGCAATTTTGCATTATGGTTTCTCTTTTCTCTATTTCTTTTAGTACCTTTTCAATTTTCCGCATATGGGTTCATTTTCAATGCTTCCTGCACTATGGATTTTACTGAAAGACCGACTGAAAAAAAACACGAAGGCAAAATAATTACAATACTTACATATTTACATGGGTAGAATAATTAAGGAAGCTTAATTAAAAAATTTGAGGTGGATTCCATTAATTGGAATCCCCAATGCTTCTTTTTCCATATTTTCTAATTCGAATGTGTTATGTTGCTTGCATTGAATTATTCTAAAAGGGCCTTCCCACAGACTATCAAATTTTTCATGTTGGTCAGGATTTGCAGCCCTCTCATTGAGCTTCAGCACTAGGTCTCCACATTTTAGACCTTGGTATGAGGTTTTCTTGTTGAACCATCTTTTAATCACTTGTTGGCGATTAGACATGGCTGTTAGGTCCTTTTCTCTTTTTTCCTGTACTTCCAATAACTCGGCTAACTGGACCTCCATGGCTCTATTTTGTTCCAATTCAAGAGATTTGAGCAACTGTAGTGCAGGAATCTCCATGGAGATGGGCAATAGCGCTTCCTTCCCATACACTAATTTGTACGAAAAAGTCTTGAGAACTTGCTTAGGGGTTATGCGGTCCACCCAGAGTGTTACCTGAAGGTTATTGTGCCTCTCTTTGATGTTCTGATCTGATTCTTTTAATGAGTTAGACTAAATGTTTATTAGTCAACTCGGCTAGACCATTTTCCTACGAGTAATAGTTTGAAGACATTTTTAAGAATATTCCATGCATGAGTGCGAATTGACATACCTTAGAACCTAGGAAATCCTTAGCATTGTCGGAGATGATGGTCTTTGGCAGGCCGAATCTTGTTACTAGCCCCTCAAGAAAGTCCACAATCTCAACCTCTGTTGCATTCTTTAGGGGAATGGCCTCGGTCCATATGGTGAAGTAGTCTATGGCTATGAGGATCCATTTGTGTTTGGCACTTGAAGTGGGATTAATCATTCTGATAAAATCAAGGCCCCATTGCACAAAGGGTTCATCAACCACTATCGGATTGAGAGGCATTGCAAAATTTTTCTTTCTTGATACAAAGAATTGGCATTCCTTGCAGGCCTTAACCAAAGAGTGCGAGTCATTGAATAGCATAGGCTAGAAATATCCAGTGCACATATTTTTTAGAGTGTAGTGGTCTTTGCAGAGAAATGTCTTCCTTCGGGATTGCTGTGGAAAGTGTCAAGAATCCTCTTCATTTGCTCAGTAGTGACACACCACAATAGAACTCCATTGAAGTTCCTTTTGAAGAGGACCCCTTTAATGAGCGCATATCCACTATTCTGCAATCTGTAGAATCTTCTCTTCTGAGAGGGAAGGCTTGACAAATATTTCTTGGTATGCATGAATCTTACTCTGTCTGCTAGCCAACAGCCTTTGGACTCGGGTTCATTTGTTAGAAAAAGTTTGGGTTGCTCTTCTTTAGTTACCATCCATTCATCATGTGCCAAATAATCGTACAATCCTCTTCCTCAGATGGTCTTTGTGGGCTTGAATTCAATGTTATATTCAAGGATTTTAGTGATCCAATTGGCCCTTTTTTGGTGATTTCTCCTTCCAGGATGTACTCACGAACACTAGAATGTGCGACATAAACAACCACCTTGTTGCAAGATATAAATTGTCAAAACTTCTTAAGTCTCTTAACAATGGAGAATGCTTGCCTTTCAATGAAGTTGTAGTTCATCTCATAATATTTTAAGGTTCATGAAATTCTATTGAATGTTCTCCCTTTCTTTCATCATCCTTTTGGGTCAGAATAGTAGCGATGCTGGATTTGCTACTAAATATGTTCATTATGAAGTCCTTCATGGATAGGTTTGGATTTACCAGTACAAGAGCTAAATAAATAGCATCCTTAACCTTCTCAAAGGCTTCTCTAGCTTCCTTTGTCCATTTGAACAACTGATCCTTTTTGAGCATTAGGGTGATAGGTCTAATTATTCCTGCAAAATCTGAAATGAATTTGCTCAAAAAATTTACCTTCCCTAGGAAGGACTAAACTACCTTCTTGTTGACTGGTAGGGGAAGCTCTCTAATTTCTTTTATGCGCTTCGAATCAATTGCAATTCCATCTTTGGACACTACATGTCCCAATAGTTTTCCTTGTGGCACTCCGAAAGCACATTTTTTCGAGTTCAGGGATATCTTGAACTCCTGGCATTTTTTAAAAACCATTTCTAGATGACCAAAGTGATCATCCTTAGATTTAGAGAATATAGTCATGTCATCCGAATAGATTAAGATAATCTTGTTAATTAATTCTCTAAAAGCAATATCCATTTCCCACTGGAAGGTGGCTCCCGCATTTGAGAGGTTGAAGGGAATTTTTGCATATGCAAATGTTCTCCACTTGGTAGTGAACGTTGTTTTGTGTTGGTCCTCCTTTTTTACCCAGATCTAGTTGTAACCAGAGAAGCTATCTAACAGAGAAAACATCTTTGATCCAACCACTATTTGTAAGATAGACTCCATGGAAGGCAAGGGGTAGTGGTCTTTCAGGGATGCTTTGTTCAAGTCCTGAAAGTCAACACATAGGCAGATATATTTGTTCTTCTTTTAGATTGGAACTAGGTTAGATACCCATGTACTGTGTCTGATCAAGAAGACAATTCAAGACTAAATTAGCTTTGTCAGCTTATGTGCCATCAAGGATTTAATCTTTAGATTTACTGGCCTCTTCTTTTGGTGGATTGGTTTTGCACCTTCTATCAGCTCTATAGTATGCTGGATGATTTTGGGATCATATCCTTTGAGGTCATCATATGACTAGGCCACTACTCCTTCATAATTTTCACATAAATGGATCAACCTTTCTTTATCATGATGTGGGACATCCTTCTTGACTTTAAGTTTCCTTCTGTCTTTGACTTGAAGGTCTCCATAGCTACTTTTTTTTGCTACAAACTTTGTCTTGTCATTCCTTGCATCGTCACAATTGAATAGGTTTTTGAAAGTGATCAATCCTTTTGGGAGCTTGTTGGACCTCAATTGAATAATTTCCCTTCATAGGCCTCAAAAATTTTTGGTTGGAGTTGCTCAGTGAATTCTCCTGACTGCTGGATGAATGAGGAAATGTGTTCATCACTTTTGAACACTCACCAACTTTGATAATTATCAGGAATTGCAGGTTGGAAAATCACTAGTATAGAGTTTACATTACAAATTAGGTTGGAAATAGGATATTGAAGGCTTCAAAGCCTTCGATATTGAAGACATCTGTATTTTTCTCTCTGGGCACTATCTAGATATTGAAGGCTTCAAAGCCTTCGATTAGGTCCCAAACTCTATGTCTATAAGATCTCATGCAGACATTCTTGGCTATGGAGAGCCCTTAGAATTGATTGACCATGAGCTCAAAGTCTCTGAACAACATTATTTGCTTGATGCCCATCCACTCTGCAAGGCTTAGACCTTGTACCAGGCCTTCATATTCAACTTCATTTTTCAAACAAGCAAACTAGAACTGTAAGGACCAGAGTGTCTTTTCATTAGATGGGGATGTCAAACATATCCTGTCCCCTGCTCCAACTTTGCATCTCGCTCCATGAAAATACAACGTCCATAGCTCTGAGGCTTTTCTACTCTCGGGTTCCTTCATGACCTTAAGAAGCATTTGATCTTCATCATAGATGACATAAGTTCCCAATCTGGTGGCATGATAATTTATTAAAGGATGAGTGACTAT
Source organism: Sequoia sempervirens (assembly GCA_007258455.2). Classification (NCBI taxonomy): domain Eukaryota; kingdom Viridiplantae; phylum Streptophyta; class Pinopsida; order Cupressales; family Cupressaceae; genus Sequoia; species Sequoia sempervirens. The sequence continues at coordinate 102,609 of VDFB02382590.1, forward strand.
ATATTTTCTCAAGAGGATCTCCTTTGAATCCATCTGGTCTCTCATCACCTTTTCATCTTCTAGTAGCTTAGTACAATACATTTCCTCTTTGGTGAAAGAGGTATGAGCGGCCTCAAAGTTGATCATGGCTTCGTCTACTACATGTTCTGAATGTAGAGGTTTGAATATTATCTTTATTTTAGTTATATGCTTGGTCTTGAGGATCAGGTGTGACCAATCCAAAGAAAGATATCCACCTATCTTTGAAGTGAATTCCCGGGATAAGCAAAGACTGAACATAGGGGGAACATCTATGATCATAGTATCTTGTGATACTATGATACTAGGGTAAGAGAATAAAGTCAAGGGGAGGTTCTTAATGACACCTATGGTTTCAACCTTGTTCCCATCAAATTGCATAACCCCCCTTTTAAAGGTTCATAGTTGAGTCCTAAGGCTTCAGCTATCTGCTTGGGCATGACTATTGTGCTAGCACTAGAGTCAATCATGGAATTATGCAATAATTTTTTACCCACAATAAGAGTTAGGAAAAAGGGCTTTGGTTTCAGCTTATCTCTAACTTCAGTAGAAGCTTCCTCAATACTATTTGTGAGAACTTTGGCCATAGGTGATGGAACATCGACCTTTTCCTTGAGTGATTGCTCCATTGGCTCAATGATTGCATCTTCCCGGAGGGCCTTCTGTAATAATGACTTCTGCTCCTGAATATCTATGATATTCCAAAGGGACACACTAGTGAAGGATTTTTTCAAATTTTCCACCACATTAAATGGTGGCAGATTTGAAGGATTTTGTTCCTTAGCCCTAGTTATAATGATTTCCCTTCGCGACTGAAATTGTTGTGCAATTGCAAAGGTACTAGGAGTCTGGTCAGAGGCACTTTTGAGCTGCAAGACAATTGGTTCACCCATGAATCTCCTCTTAGAGTGAGTGTTGTAATCAGACTGCACTTGTGAGACTTTCGATGTGGATGCATCGTTTGCAAACACCACCTCTTCTTCTTCCATCCATGAGAAGAGCGCGTGGTCGGGAGCTATATCTGATATCTATTTCTTATTCCAGGGACATCCCTTGTATTTGCGCAATGAGTACTGTGTTTTCCACTTGCAAAGAGGCATATACATAACCTCTTGGGTTTGACATCACACCTTGGCTGTGTTGTTCCAACACCTTTTGTTGTAGGTTTCCCCACGAGTAGTTTCAGGGCATATGTGTGTCATTGTAGGGGAAGCACCAGGGATTGATATCATCGGCAAGATTATTTTTCCCTATAGTTAGCTCTCTATCTGAGCTCAGGTGAGCATTCTGCAATGGAGTAGGCACTAGCACTATCCGATTAGTTGTTTGAGCCTGTGGATTTTTATGCGAGCATCCTTGGAACTGATTTTTATTTTAGGGAGACCTTCTGCCTTGATAATTTTGGTAGGTTGGCTTCAAAGGAATAAATTGGTTCTACTTGATGGTAGTTATTTTGTTGGTGATGGTCTGCAACATTTCCTTGATGTTAGTCATCTCATCCTTTGAAGAGCCAGATGTAGAAGCAACATTTTGTGGCACATTCAAATATGTATACATAGACTGGGGAGGACTGAACACACTAGTAGATGGAATCTTCTAGGTGGGAACTGATATCTTGGGGAATATAGGCATAGAGGGCCGAGGTGGCAACTTTTTGGCATCTATCAAATTGTTCTCTACCTTGACAACAATTTTGTATGCATCCGATAGAGTGGTCCTACCAAGAGACTATATCATCATCAAGATGTCGTTATTGATATATTTCAAGTAGAACACAAATTCCAACTTGATCAACAGGCAGATAATAACGTGGATTCTTTTCCAAGCTATATGGAACCGGGCATTGAAGTTAGTCATGGCTTCATATGGGGCCTGCTTTATGGTTGCCAACTGATGATATAGCAAAAACCGATCTCCATCATTTGAAAATCTTTCATAAAAAGGATCTTTGAGCTGATCCCAAGTACTAATAGTGTTAGCTTGTAAAGTGTGGTACCAATCTAGCACCTTACCCCTGAAAGAGGCTGCGAGCAACCTTAGCACTATATTTTGGTTGGTGACTCCATGCACCAAACACACCTTTGCCACATCTTGCAGGTGTTCAGATGGTGTTTTCAAGCCTTCCCTAGTAAATTTTGGTACAACTTTTAAAGTAGAGGCCAGGATAGGGGCCCAAATGGTGGGTGCTACTGGTTCTATAAGGGGGCTTCCAGTGTCCCATGCCACATAATTTTTGTTAGTGATTGGAAACATGGCTGATGGAGGGATCATAATGTTCACCAGATAGGTTCTAGTTCATACTGTTATTAGTGGTGGTACTAACAAGCCAGGGTTATTCATTGTTTGGGATCTATTAACAGGCCAATGGCTCATACCCCACTTTAAGTTTAGGTACATTTAATCAGCCCCACCGGGTGTGCCAAAAAAAGAAACTGTTGATGCCAAAAATTCACAAGGTAATAGCCTTATGGGAAACTCAGTTAATGGGGGGACCAATTGCACTAAACTGAGTGACCTCCAGATTTTTAAAGAAGTTGACTTCTTCTGTAATTGGGGTTTTGGAATGGGAAAAGGAAGAAGATTTAAAAAGTAATTTTCTAACTAAGGCAATGCGCCAAGATGTAGATGTAGGCATGGTAAATCTATCTTTTGGATGAGATTTAAGGGCCTATTCAACAATTTACTAAGTCCTAGAATAACAAAAATCAAAGATGAAAATATGAATAATTTATCCAATAACATAAAATAACTCCCATACACATTTACTAAAAAAGAAGAGTCAAAGACATGGTCTAAATAAACAAATTTATATTGAAATCATAGAAATTTTGCAAATAAATTCCTCATTACAGTAATGGCATAGTATAATGTTTTGTCAAATAGTTAAGAAAATAGAAGGGCTGAACAATGGAATAGTCTGTGAGTCTTATACAATAATCTAAAAAATAATACAAAAGGCTTGGTCTTTTTCCACAATTTTTTTGTATGTTCTGAACTCATTTTCGGAAGGAAGAAGCAATATATATAAGAAAACAATCCCACCACTTGAAATCCAATAACAAAAAGATTCCCTCATTACAAGCAATGATGCCTAAAGTAATGATTTCCTAAGGCCATTGCAATAGAAAAATATTTGAGCCATAGAACACAATCACCTTTGAGCCAGATGCATATCTTGCAAATGATGGCGGTGGTCCCAATGTAGAAGTAGTAGAACCTCGTGCAAACATGTGTCACTTACCCATGAAGTCAGTTACGACACGTGGCAATATGGCAGGGCTCGTTGCTCGCTCTTTCCTTCCCTTCAATGAAATCCCCATGAAGAAGACACGTGGAGAAGTCTTCATTGCTAGCATTGACTATGGGGTCCACCAAAAAGTGTACGTGGAAAAATGCTATGTGGCATGGCGATGGGGCTCGATTGAGAAGTGAAGGAAGTAGGATTTTAAATGCCTATGTCGCTGACACATGGAAGCATGGTAGAGCATGCCGAAGAAACAAAGGAGGGAATCCATGCAAAGAGCGCCTGGATGACATGTGGCAATAGCGGGCGAAGCTTTTTCAAAAGGGGGCCGGGAATATTCAAATTCATGGGCGTGGGCTGGACTTAGAAAAATATAATCAACTCGAAGGGAGCTCGAGGGATTTTATATCCACACTAGCCACAAGACAAACTGCATGCATGATATCTAATCTAGTAATAGTTAGATATAGTAGTCCTCAAATCATTGATCTGTACTTTCTTTGATCAACCTTAGGAGATTCATCATTCTTACTTAGCTTGCAACTAGTAACCATAGGAGTACATACCGGTTTCTAGAATCTTCCATTCCAAACTTCTTTAGTATTTCCTTGATATACTTTGATTGTGAAATGAATATACATTTTTTTATTTGATTGATTTGCAATCCAAGGAAGAAATTCATCTCCCCAAACATATACATCTCAAACTCTTTATGCATCTCTTCTACAAATCTCTTACACATTGCTTCATTTCCTCCAAAGATTATATCATAAACATACACAACCACAATCAATATTTGATCTTTTTCAACTCTGAAATAAAAATTACTATATGTGGTACCTTTATTGAATCCTTTCTATAACAAGTACTTGTCCAACCTTGAATACCATGCTTTGGGACCTTGTTTTAGTCCATAAAGTTCCTTCTTCAATCTACAGACCATATTTCATTTGTTTGATAACTAAAATCCTTCTGGTTGTTCAATGTATACTTCTTCCAACTCACCATTCAAAAATGCAAACTTCACATCCATTTGATAAACTTTGAAATCTTTATTTGCTGTAAAAGCTAAAAAAATTCTAATAGCTTCCATTCTTTCCACCGGAGCAAATGTATCCTCAAAATCTATTCCTTCTACTCGTGAGTAGCCCTTACACACAAGCCTTTCCTTGTTTCTTACTACTTCTCCATTCTCATTTAGTTTTTTTTTGAATACCGACTTAGTTCTAATTAAATTCTTGTTTGCTAGTCTTGGGACATGTTCCCAAGTTTGATTCCTCTCAATCTGCATTAGTTATTCCTCCATAGCCTTGATCCAATACTCATCCTTGCATGTTTCAATCACTGTATTAGGTTCAATTTAGAGAGTAAACATAGGTTTACTTGGTATTTAGTCATATCAATTTTTCTCCTTGTAAAAACACCTTTTCTTTTGTCACCAATGATTTTATCTTGAGAATGATTATTCTACACATACGTAGGAGTCTTAGGGATCCTTTCCAGTGTTTCTTCTTCTTCAATTTTATCTTTTTAATTCTTACCTTCATCTCTATCATTTCCTCTACAAGAGGACTCATCTGATTCATATCCATCTATTACCACTGAGTCCATCTATAAGTCTTCATCCACTTTGACACTTGCACTCTCAACAAGAAAGATAGCCTCTAGTTGTAGCATCAGTAAGCTTTGCTTCTTGTATAATATACAAGAAAGATACCTTCATTAGATCTTGTATCAAACTCTCCTAAGTTCTCTTTATCTCTTCTAATATAACATTTGCTTCCAAACATTGAAATATTTGATAGTAGGGATCCTTCCATACCACAAATAATAGGGAGTCTTTGCATTGTTTTCTCTTGCCTACACTTTATTAAGTATGTAGACAGTAGTATGAATTGCTTCTCTCCAGTAGACTTCCACTAGGTTTTCCTCTTTCATCATTGTTCTTGCACCTTCCTTAACAGTCCTATTCTTCCTTTCAACCACTCCATTTTTCTAAGGAGTCCTAGGGATAGATAAATGCCTCTTTATTCCATGTATCTCATAAAAGATATTAAACTCATTGGAGGTGAACTCTCCACCTCTATCAGACCTCAAACATTTAATTTTCATATCCATTTCATTCTCAACCATAACTTTAAATTCTTTAAACTTATCTAGAGCTTCTAATTTTTCTTTGAGAAAAGTAACCCATGTCATTCTAGAGTAATCATCAATTAATAGCATGAAATATCCGTCACCTTGAAATCTTCTTACTATGGTAGGACCAAAAAGATCTATATGCACCAATTCCAATGGTCCAATAGTATATTATTCTTTGACTTTGAAACTTCTTCTTGCTTGCTTCCCAATCTGACATTCCTTGTAGACATCATTGATGGGCTTTGTAGTCTTTGGAAGATCTCTCACAACTTGAACTGAATTGATCCTCACTAGGCTATCAAAACTAATGTGACACATTCTTCTATGCCATAGACAACTTTCATTAATCTAAGTCATAAAGCAATGAACATCAACAACTTTAAGCTAATAAACATTTCCATCTGTCCTTCCAACAACAACCACAATTTCAAAGCTTTTTTTGATCTTACATCCATCATCCTTAAACATAAGATTATAGCCTTTGCTACAAATTTTTCCAAAACTCAAGAGGTTATGCCTTAAACCCTTAACGTGAAGGACATCATTTGTATTATTCTTGGCATCAAAACTAGTAGAGACTTTTCCACATATCTTAGTAGATATATAATCACCAAACTTAACTAGACCTCCTTCATATTTTTCAAGTTTAACAAATTTACTTTTATCACTGGTCATATGCTTTGATCATCCACTATCAATGATCCAGTAGTTCTTCTCCTCTCTTGCATGAAAAGAAGTCACCATAGTTCCTTCAACTTCAAGACCTACTTTTGAAGAAATTTCCTTAATACATCTCTCAGAGTTGGTAGAATTAGATTAAACATTTATAGCCATAAATAAGCATTCATTATCCTTATCATCCCCATAGTCATCAGATATACTGGCATCTTCTCTAACATAATAACTTTTCTTAATTGTTTTACCTTTTTTCTCCTTATTCTTGTCATTCAAAGCTTTATTTTAGACATCTTGAATCATAAAGACCTATCTTTCTACAACTAAAACATTTGAAAGGTAACTTACCTTTGTACTTTCCAGTACCCTTTTTCATTCTCCTTAGAAAATTTACTTCTACATCATCAAGATCCTCCTAATTTGATTCCCCAATCTTCTCTGATTTGCCAGCCTTAAAATCCATCTCAAATTTTGCATCACTTGGACCAAATTCTCTAATTTAAAAAGTAGATAAAAAACCATATAACTAATATCTAGTATATTTACTTAAATATTGAGCTTCCTTAATAGCAAAAACTTTATGACTATAAGCTTTAGGAAGAGTTCTCAATACCTTCTTTACCACTTCTTCTTTAAGCTTTCCACCAAGACCTCTAATGAAATTGACAATCTCATCCACCTTATGCATGTATCTTGTAATTTTTTCATCATTCTAACATCCGCATGTTCTCAAATATGATCTTTAGATTCTGCATCATAACTTCCTTGACCTTATCATCTCCTTCATAAATTCTTTCCAACTTTATCCAGATCTCTTTAACATTTTTCAAATTCATAACTTTCACAAGTTCAATATTAGAAAGACCACTTAAAAGAGCATACCTTGCTTTACCGTTTTTTCACAAGCCTTGATCTCATCATCAGTACTTGGACCATTTATAGGTATAGAATATCTAGTCACAACAGACTTCGAAACTTCATATCCAAGGGATACTAGAAAACCTTTTATCCTTGTCTTCCAAAATGCATAATCTGTTCCATCAAATAGAGGAGCATCTCTCTTGTGTTCCATCCTAGATCTACCTTAAGCGATTAAGCTTTATTCCAAGGAACCTTGTTCTGATACCAATTGTTGAATGCACAAGAAAATTGGGGGGGGTTGAATCATTTATATATTAAAACATTAGAAACCTCATTAACATGGAACAATGTTAATGGAACAATGATCAATACCATCATGAGATGAAGCATCAAACATCAACATGCACCTGACTTGTATATTTCACCTTTGACATGTATCAACACTTGAATGAACAAGAACCTCTAAATCATCAAGTAAGCATCATGAAAGATGAACCTTTGACATAAATTGACATCAATGACAAATCAAACCAACAAAAATCCCCCCTTTGTCATTGATGGAAATTCCACAAACTGTCACCATTCACTCCGCCTTTGACATCAAATGAAAAAGGAACAAATAACACATTGTCCTAAAGTAGAGAGCACATCGTCCCATTTTCATCAAGCAATGGAATCCAAGGCATCAACAAAATCAATCCACTGACTGTCTCCAAATATTCAATTAGGCATGAAGAACACTATTATTTACTGTCAAACATTTGATCATAGAATACAGAGAACTGCACTGTGCATTAGATTCCAAACATCACTATACTATTCAATGAAGATAGAGGAAAATTATGGATTGTTAACATGAACACAAGATAAATTCATGTGAAAGCAACATCAAGCAACAAAGGCAACGAAATATCAATGACTATTGCAAAAAGCCTATCAAAATCTAGAAACATAGTCATTGTTTTAACACTATCCAAGCATCTGTCCAAGCAAATAGAGTATTCTAGATAATAGCAAAGAAAATGGTCACTTCTCCCCCTACAAGAAACATTCATTTAGCATTGGAAACATAAACCAACCACTACACTATAATTGCACCATACTCTTGCACCATAAAGACCAATGCATCATACTATCATTAGGAAGCCAAGACCATTAACCATTGTACCACATACTATCCAATATCACTGTCCACTGATAGAATATTGTACTGTTATGCAACTGAGCACATCACTGTTGCATCAAAAGAGAACATATCATTTTGCATATGCAAGATTATACTTTACTATGCATTCTTTATGAAAGGAATTTCATTATATTCTTGCATGTATATCACTGTCAAAGCTGGACTGTGACTGGGAAAACATTTACCAATTATAACTAATACCACTGTGTAAGCATCACTCCATTAAGTTTTTCTTACTGTCTACATAGTTGGAATACAAGACTACAATCTAGTATTATTGTCATTTTACTTTACTACTTCCCTTTTGAAGATTGTCAACCTCTATGATCTCTCTTTTGATATTGATGTTAACTCAACAAATCTTTTGGCTGCTTGTGTTCTATCTAGAGACTCCCTATGAAGACCACTCTGACGCCATAAAGATAAATGGACTGTTATCATGGTTTCTTCCTTTAACTGCTATGTTTCCCTTCTTTGTTTAACATGAACACATGAATGAGCATCCAATTCAAATATTATTTCATCTAGAAGTAAGATATTGGAATTTTATCACTATCAAACTATGATTGTCTCTGTGAAATCATTGAAGACATGAAAGATTGTGAATATTATACATGACATTTTTCAAAACACCATATTAGCCTCAAGATTCATAGCATTGTCCAAAATTAGGGATATTAACATTTTCAAGATCCATATCATACATTCTCAAGGAAAACATCACTGTCACAACCAAAACCAAGCATGAAAAGCACTATCATACCAAGTATGAAGACCACTGTTAGAAAAAGATGAAAACCAAAGACATTGCACTACATGGTGTTGTATCACTGATCATCAAGTAAAATACTCCACACTCCACACTCCACACTCCACTATCAAGAAAGAGTTACAAGAGCACATTGGACTATCATGATTGAACTTCTACTATTCCACTAACTATATTTTGCATGAGATGACTTAATATGCACAGTGATTGTGAAGAATGGTGTCATTAAAGAAAGTATAGGCCATTAAATAATCACAAAGGTCACTAAAGCACAAAAAAGTGACATGAAGCACAACACAATGACATGGAGCATCATTGAAATGAATGATTGGATACCATGCCAAGGTATAGTACTGTCATGATCACCATACCTTACTGTTATTGCAAATATTAAATATGAACTACCAAAAACACCATACTACTGCTGCAACAAGATGCTTACAAGACAAACTCTGACTGTGCAACATCTGTGTCACCCATTCAACTATCATGTAACACATAAAAGAAGACCTTTCTTGAACATATGAAAACTGTGACTGATATAATGAATATGAAGAGCATTGTAATGGTCATGGCACTTGAGAAAAACACTCACACCAATCAAAGGACTATCTTTTAATTTTAGTGGTTATCTTATTTTATCATATCTCTCACATCACTTTGATATCTTGAAGCAATTGTTCTTAAATTTTTTGTCTGAAACTGTACTCAACTATTGTCTCCTATGGTCTGCTCTTTAAGATGGTTTGTTTGCAATGTTTTCAAAGGAGTTACTACTTCCATTAAAACTTCTACTCCTTCCTCTGAATCTAAGATGCCTACCACATCTTCTTATTACTCCTAGCATGCTACGAGAAAAAGCACTGTTACCTTGGTGAATGTTCATTCCTTTGCACAATTCATACTTACTGTCAACCTTAAAGGACTGCCCTCTTGCAAACTACTTCTACATTTACTTTTTTCACTATCTCTTTCATGTACAATTCTATTTGTTTGTTATCTATGGGGCTAAATGATAAAAATATAAACATATCCCCCTAACCTCATGCTATTATTTAAGAAACTATGGATGTTTCTTGTGTAGTATGCATAAGCTTAGGTTCTTTCTTCTCTTTCTCATGTTTCCTTCTTCAAACTTTCATAGTGCCTAATTTCTTATGATGACTAAAAAGTTGCACCAAATTACTCTTACAAAACAATGCTTTATGTCCAAATGTATGGCATCTATAGCATATGATAATGTAACCAACAAGAACAAAAGAATTATAGTCTCTTGACAATCGAAAAACATTATTTCTGACTTGTGTATCACAAAAACTTGCAGTGTGACCTAGATGATTACATTTATTACATAGGACCTTATTACTTCTATTTGACCATTTATAAGAGCTCTTGTTCCATCCAAATTTCTTTTCATGCATCCAACACTTTCTTGCTCTATGACCAAATTCATAACAAGAAAAACAATAACCATGAATAGATTTTTCAAGCCTGAACATTTGATATTGTTCTGAATGAAAAGATCTTTTGAGCTTATTGTTATTGGCTTGTCCAGGGGTACTTTCTTTTATCTTCTTCTTGTCTTCAGTATTAGGAGAAGAAGAATGATAGTTTAGATTTGTCTTCTTCCTTAGTGTTTCTCTCACCTTAGAACTCTGTCCTTTTTCAAAGCCTAAACTAGTGGTATCCTTGTGATGTTTTTGCTTGCTCAAAATCTCATATAAAAACTCAGTAATATTTTCAAATTGAAGTGTCTTGTGTAACTTGAAAGAAGCTTTTTCTAGTTCCTTTCTCAAAGAAACTATCTCTAACTCATATCTTTCATAATCAACCTCTTTTTCCTTCAACTGATTTTTGACTTCTTCTATTTTCTTAACCTTTACAACTTACAATCCTTCAAATCTATGATTAGTTTTTTTGCTTCTTGAAAGGATAAAAGTGTCTTGGCCTTGGACTCCTTTTCTTCTTGAAGCTACAACTTTAATCTTTGATTCTCCATTATGAGTTTCTTAATCTCATCAAGGGCACAAATGAGTTTACCTTCAATATCAATTTCACATTCATCTTCATCATACTCCTATTCATATTCATTTACAAAGGGGTCTCCTTCTTTTTCAACATTCTCAATTACAAAATCATCTTCTAACCTTGTATCTTCTTCAATTTGTAAGTCATTTCTTATAATTGCTTCTTCATCATCCTTTTTATTTGGTTTAGGTGGTTCCCGTTGTTTAAAATTTTGTTGGGTATTTCTTTTTCCTTTGTTTCTTAAATTGATTTTTTTCATAATAAGTACTCCTCTACCAAGATCTCCCAAGTTGATTAAACTTATGCAAAGGACCTAACACTCTGATACCACTTGTTGGAGTACAAGACCAATGAGAGGGGGGGTGAATCAGTGGTCAAATAAAACCAATTTCAAAACTTAATACACTTGATTATACAAAGAATCTAGATATTGTATGTTATGAAAATCACAAAGATATGCAAATTAGAACATAACATCTGAATCAAGAATAATCAAACAAGCACAATGTGACAAACCATCAAGAGGAAACAAAACACAATATTTATGAGTGGAAAAACCCTAAAAGGGTAAAAAAACCACTCTGAACATTTTCTCTATTAAGCCTCACTGGCTAAAAACTTGTTGATTACATATTGCATGCCTCACTGGCAATATAACAAGCCTCACTGGCTACATTCTATGTCTCACTAACTTCTCAATTTGCCTCACTAGCAACCCAATATGCCTCACTGGCAAACAAACATCACTTTCTAAAGGAGAAATAAACAAAAAACCAGAGGGTTACTCTATTTCCATACATATCACTACTCTATCTCTGTATCAAATTCAACAAACACCATCTCCCCTATACAAAATTTTAAGATATACCTCTTCTTGAACAAGAATATTCTTATATCAACAAACAAAAACTCTGCTAAACATCTAGCCTATCATTGAGAAAAGAAGGACAATACAAAGATAGTGAATCTCCCTACTATATAACCCTGTTACATAGATGACTAAAATCATATGTTAACCTTTCACTCTACCCTCTTGACTCAAATTTGTTTACAATACACAATAAATCTATAATCTCACTTGATTGAATTTTAACACTGCATACAAGGATGACTATTTCTTTTACAAGAAAACTTTTACATACATAATCCTCAACTTTGCATCTTCCCTTGACAATAATCTTCTTAAAATGAATAACTAGGTACAAAAGGATTGAATTTATGTACTGACAATATTATAAAATCAAACATAAGACATTAGTCCCATGAACACTATCCATAGCACTGTTGTACACTATCTAATCTTGAACCCCAACTGTCTATAGTCTTGATTTGAACATAACACAATAATCTGTCTAGACACCATGAGTATAGTATATAATAGCATATAGTCTTGACATATAAACTTTATTTACTGACAAAACCATGGTATACTTTCACATAAAGCTCAATCCTCAATCAAAATATACTAAAAAACAACTGACAATCATTAGTCATCATATGAAAATCACTCTAGACTATGCAAAAATACATATTGAATGAAGGTAGTCATAGAGAACTATATTAAACACACTATCATTACAATCTACCTTACCACGCATAATATCAACATTAACATGATACCATAGATTTTAGTCCATTCTCCTCAAGCCCAGACTCCTGATTAAACTTCTCAAAGCATAAAAAAACTCCTTAAATCCATCACTGCCAGTTGGAATTCAAACAAGCTTTAAATAGAGTTCATTGATCTTTAGTACAAATACCTATCAAATTAAAACCTTGGGAAATAGCTGATAATAAAGTTTAAATAAGAGCCTTTGATTCTTCAATACCTTCCAAAATATAATTGAATAATGACCATTGATCATAATTTGAATGGTGAAATGTAAGTCTTAAACCTATTTATCAAAGTTAATTTGTGATGAAGGGTCAATTCCCATATGTGCTTCAACCCTTTAGATTATCACTTAAGTGACTTTCAACCTTCTATACCTGATCACCACTCAAATAAAACATAAAGAAAACTTTTCTTTGAAGGCTTACTTTAAGATCTTTAAGACTTCTAGGGTTTAGTGTAGTCTTAGGGTTTTAGGTTATTAGGTATAGAAATTTCAAGAACCAAAAAATCTAGAATGAAATTACCAGCATGCCACCTATCTCTCAAACTGACAATGAAAAATGGATACAATATCAATCTCTTGAAAGACACTCCAAAACTTTAATCCTCATAAGAATACCAATACTTTTTATGAAGAGTTCTTGTGAAAGACCAACTCAATAATATACCTCTTTGAATCCATCAAGTAGCAATACCATGAAAGTATGATCAAGCAACTCTATGATAAACGAATCATGAACACTATACATGAATGAAAATGATGAATGATCTAACACCATGGACCATGAACACAATTTTGACATCAAAAAACTTCAACCCTTTGTGATGATAAAATATTAATCATGAACTAAAGAGATGGACCATAACACCTATCTTTGCATGTTGTTGCATCAAACACCAATGGGGAATAATGAAAAATCAAACACCAAACACCATTATCTTTGAGTATCAACATCAACACGTATTAGACATCAACATCATGAAATGGAACAATGATCAATACCATAATGAGATGAAGCATTCAAAATCAACATGTAGCTGACTTGTATCTTTCACCTTTGACATGTATCAACACCTGAATGAAAAAGAACCTCTAAAGCATCAAGTAAGCATCATGAACAATGAACCTTTGACATAAATTAACATCAATGACAAATCAAACCAACACTTGTCATTCAAATCTTTGTTTTGGAAATATTGAATCATAATGACCCATCTTTCTACAATTGAAGCATTTGAAAGGTGACTTACCTTTGTACTTTCCAATACCCTTTTTCATTCTCCTCACAAAATTTACTTCTACATCATCAAGATACTCCTAATCTGATTCCCCAGTCTTCTATGATTTTCCAACCTTAAAATCAGTCTCAAATTTTGCATTACTTGGACCAAATTATCTAATTTCAAAACTAGATAAAGAACTGGATACAATTGATCTCTAGTATATTTACTTAAATCTTGAGATCTTCCTTAATAGCAAAAACTTTATGACTATAAGCTTTAGGAAGAGTTCTCAATACCTTCTTTATCACTTCTTCTTCTTCAAGCTTTCCACCAAGACCTCTAATGGAATTCAAGGAAATCTCATCCACCTTATGCATGTATCTTGTAATGTTTTAATCATCTGACATCTGAATGCTCTCAAATATGATCTTTAGATTCTGCATCTTAGCTTTCTTGACCTTATCATCTCCTTCATAAATGCTTTCCAACTTTATCCAGATCTCTTTAGCAAGTTTTAGATTCATAACTTTCACAAGTTTAATATTAGAAAGACCTCTTAAAAGAGCATACCTTGCTTTACCATTATTTTCATAGGTCTTCATCTCATCATCAGTACTCAGACCATTTATAGGTATAGTATATCCAGTCTCAATAGACTTCCAAAATTCATATCCAAGGGATACTAGAAAATCTTCCATCCTTGTCTTCTAGAATGCATAATCTGATCCATCAAATAGAGGATTGTCTCTCTTGTGCGCCATCCCATATCTACCTCAAGCGGTTAAGCTTTAATCCAAGGAACCTTGCTATGATACCAATTGTTGAATGCATAAGACAACCGAGGGGGGGTGAATCATTTGTACATTAAAACATCATAATCCTTATTAACATTTAGATCCACATCAACTTCAATAACCTTTAATCTATTAGAATGAAAGAAAATAACAAAAATTGAAACATATCAACACCATGTACAATAGAACACTAGATTTACATGGAAAACTCAAGAAGGAAAAAACCACAATGGGGATTAGCTCACAATATAAATTAATTGCAACACCGAATATAGTAGGCTGACTACTAGAGGGATCACTTCCTAAAAGAAAGAAGGGCTCACTGCCAATGACTCACTACTAGATTATAGAAAAGAAGAAAAGAAGATTGTTACAATGAGAAATCCATCCTAGTGCAATAGAAAATCCCACCACAACATCACCAACATATTCACAACCTTTCTAAAGATTGTAGACACCTTCTACTCACTGTTTCCAGTAGTCTAACTCGTTAAATCTCACACTGCACTTCATAGTTCGTGCTTCACACCTCTACAATTCACATCACACCCACCACACACAAATCCTGCATTATCACAACACTTATTTATACCTTCTTCAACCTTGAAAATATTATCCAAGTTCGGCTTTACACCTCAGAGGTGAGAACTCAAATTAGGAACTGATACCGAAACATTCCTACGATGGAAATGAATGAAGGTAGCCACATCACACGTTAACTTAGACCTAAATCCACTCATAGATACCACACCATGCTTCCATAATTATCAAAGAAAATCCACAATTAGTGTAAACACCTAAGGTCAGTTGAACTTGTGTAAACACCATTAAGTAATTAAGTGCACGCTTCCTTTGATCCAAGGATGACTTGCAAACCAAAGACAACACTTGAACACAATTTGGAATGTTCCAAAAACACCATGAAATCTAAAAAAATCCTTTACAACAACTTTCACTTGAAGAATAAATTCATCTTGTACACCCAGATAATCTTCCACATACTGTAACTCTAGAAATCAACTTGTGGAGTACCAAACCATAAAAAAATTCAACTAAAGGTAGATACGAACCTTATCAACACACTTCTAGAACCGTAAGATCTGAAGACAAACTGAGGAGAAATGCAGAGAAAAACATTTCTCCTAGACAACACTACAATACATAGTTCACACACTGGTGATCACAAATTTTTTTGCACAATGATCTAGACCAAGAAACTCTACATATAACACCTATGAAAACCTCTGATCAACATATTCGAATCACACAAGAAAATATTCAACACAAAAGAAATGCAGAGAAAAACTAAAACACCACTTTGTATGCCAAAACACCTTTACAACACACTATTTCCTCTTTTATTTAATTTTTCTCAAAATCAATTGGAAACCAAGCACCATAAATGCATTCTCATCATTTGGAACACCAAACTAACTTAAACATAGAAACTCAACTATACACATGCTTCTCAAAGCAACACTAGAGGTTGGCACTAGAAATGAAACTAATCAAAGCATCATCACAACTTAACTATCAATAGACTTCCAATAGTATGAACTAGTTGACATCAATGACAACACTAACTACTCATACTTGCAGGGTGAAGCCAAAATAGTGGTTTACAATTCAAGTGAGGAAGGAAACTCACAAAAAATGACCCCATGGCAAAAAAAAACTTGATTTTAGGGGTTCATACAAACCTACTCGTTCAAGCAAACCCTTTTAATTATTTCCTACCCAAAAACCAAACAAAATCTCTTATGGAAGGGTGGTTCGCTTGAACTAGGGTTCGAGAAAACCTTGGTTTGAGCAAACCCCCCTCCCGAGACATAAAATATATAAATTTTTGCACTTCGGAGCTCGGGTTGAAGACGAAAATGGCGAAGAATTCACAAACCCAACTGGAATCAGGTAGTCCTTGGAACGAGCTATCCAACAAATATAATTTTAATATTTTTTTGTTTTATTATGTATTTTTTTTTAGTTTTATTAAACATAGGTTTTTCATCGAAAATCAAGCTCTTTGTTTTGCACATGTTGAAAAATAGAGATTATCAACTTTTTTTTTTGAAAAATATGAGTGCACCAGATATTGAAGTCCTTGATCCAACAAAAAAAAATTTGAATTTCGATACATACAAAAAAATTTATGCATTATATGGTCGCACTATGTCTAAATTGTAATTGGTTCGACTTTGAAACTTGATTAAAGAAAAAATATTCAATAAAAACTATCTAACCAAGTGGAAGCACTAGATATCAGAGTTACGAATCTGAATTTGAAAGAATTAGAATTTTATCCTTCATGGAAAAAAAGTTATGCATTATACGGTGAGCGCCACTTTTTAAAAATGTTCTTTTATGAAAAAAAACTAGTTTTCGAGGGAGATGGAAAAAGAAGTGCAAAATGATTCCAAAAATTCTGAGAAAAATATATTTAGAATCTACAAACAAAATATCACGAAACTCTAGTTTGCATCATCTTCAAATTTCTCATAGTTTAGTCGCTATAGATGCCCAAAAGTGAAGATTTAGTTAAATTTTTTTATTTCAGTGTCTAGTTTGGCCAAAAATGGTAAACCACTATTGTGGGATCACCCTGCAACACACTAAACCACTTTTTTATATCAAAATTACCTTCATCAAAGCTATAATTTCCAAATCAAAGATATCGAATTCCTAGCTGGTGATCTTATCCTCAAGGAAAAATAGAAGAATACCAATTAGTATTGACAAAAGAAGGGAAAGTTTGAAATGAATTGGTTGGGTCCCTATGTGATCATTTCTAAATTTGGATCTAGAGCACACAAGTTGGCTACTTTTAATGGTCAATAACTAGAAAAACCACTCAACATTGTCCATCTCAATTGTGTATCTACTTAAAAAATATAAAAATTCTATAAAAAATAGTAAAGATAAAATTTCCCTTTGGTGAAAACCATTTTATTGAACCTTGGGAAAATACAATGATGAAAACCTACTCATGAGTGTCTTGAGTGAATAACTAGGTACTTCTAGGTACTTGTTATCTATAAGCACTCAAGGATCTAGGGGTGCCATTCATGCCATTTCAATCTCCCAATCACCTTCCCATTTTGATTTTAATTAATAATTAAGTGCAATAAATTGATCTATGCTTTGGGAAGCATGCTTGGCCTATGCCTATTGATTCCTTTCGGCATGATGAAGTGGAAACTAATACAACATGATCCACTTGAAAAGAAACATACCTTTGAGCTTCATACAACCCACCCCACCTACAAAATACCTTCTTATCCTAACCCCTTCCCTCATCCTTAGAAGACCATCCTAGCTTGAAGAAACTAGTTATTAGAATTATTATTATGGATACCTAATAACTTATTTCTTTCCTTAGTTGAGAGTTAAAACTATTATACATGTCCTTTATCTTGTTGGTCCTCCACTTATAATTTATGATTTTAGTATCTTTTTTTTGTGTCATCCCTCCAACAAAGATCACCATGGTCCACTATACCATGTTGTTTCTCAAGAACATGTTCATTAGGAAATTGTATTTCTATTCTCTTTTTTCCTTTTTTCATCTATAATTTATTTTTGTTTCTCTTATTTTGTCTATTTTTGTGTTAGAACCCTTACACATGCTTTGATCTTTATATCCTAGTGTATACTATTCCATGTTATATTAAAAGGAGTTACTCAACACGTTTAAAATATTCACAATGCTTCCCTTACATGTACCTATAATTCCCATTATCAAATCATATTCATCATCACACCATCTTAATAATTATAATCTTAATAAACTTCATGTCATTATATTGTGTAACATTATCACATACTACCCATCACATCTCACCATAATTTACCACACATCTTCTCCATCTACTAACACCATTTCCCACTACCTCACACCCCAACTGTGACCATGCATCTAACTAACCTCCTCCCATTCTCCTTTATCCATCTCTTCACCTACTTCCCCATCTCTCCTTTACCCTTTCAAACCTAGACCTCCTTTTGAGAGACTGCTTAGTCTCATCAACCTGCCCTTCCAAGGGAATCACTAATCCACTTTCTAATTCTATTTTATGTAATGAATTATGATATCTCACCATCTCATTAAATTTATACATTCTATTTTTCATTTAAACTATGCTACTTCTTCTAGTCATGACATCATCTCAAAGAGGGGAAAAATTTAGACACCTAAAATTGACCACATTCTAATAGCACACCTAACATCACCACTTTCAATACACTTAACATCCTAGTTGTAACCACATATTCATTATATAAATAATATTAATTAGATACATTAGATCTATTTAACTAATTAGTACTTATCCTCTAACATTTCCATCATCATCAAATTAATTAAATAAATCCCATTTAATTAATTAAACTAACATATCAAGCATTGGTTCCCCTTAATTTTTTAAATAATCTAATTATTTGATTAATTAGCCTAAATCCCCAAACCATAGTGTAATATTTAATTAAAAAGATAATCATGTCACATCCATAATTCAATATTAAAATACATACAAAGTATCAAATCCAAAACTAAGTCAACATGAAATCCTATCCATCTAAATAATCAAATCAATCCTATCTTTCCAATCCAAATCACCAATCAATAAAAAGTAAATACAAATCATCAATCTAAAATAAAATTAATAATCACTCTTAGCCATCAAATCAATTATGCTAATCATAGTCACTCATATGTAACTACCTTCAATTCAAATTCCAGCTAACTTTCAATCCCCACCATCCATCTAATTAGGTCAATCCTATCCATTCATCCACCAACTTCTTATATTTCATTCTAGCATCCCTCCCAAATTCAAATTCAAATAAACTCTCATGCAATCTTATCCCTCCATTCCAAGCCAATATCAATCTTTCATTTTCCTCATAAGATCTACAAATCCATGCCTTTGTAAGTCATTTTCAAGAGAATAAGAGCATCCAAATAGGTACATGTTATCACATTTGAGGATTCAAAGAGAAACTCAACATCTACACATTGTGAGCATGTCCACACATAACACTAGGTGATTTTTTATTGGAGTTTTTTAATTTGAAGTTGTATCTTAGTTCACTTGATCAGAGGTGGTGGTAGAATTTCAAATTTGGATGTAATTTTGGTTTTTTTTCCATATTTTCCTTTGTCTTTCTCCATTAAATGGGGTTACAATATTTAGTTCAATGAACAATGGTGAAGAATAATATTATGTCACATCAAAATTCACTTTCCTTGGGAATGATAGCAAATACTCTTTATTTGTACTTCACCTCAAGATCAAAAAAAAATATAGGTTTGTTGCGGGTCAAATCTACATTGTGTGGGATCAATCTTTCCTTATAAGGAAGTAATATGTAAACTATGGTCCAAGTGATCTTGCACATTTTGGACTTCTACAATCAAAATTTCTATGATTTCTACTCTGCATTGAGTATTAAGGACTATTGATACATTCAAAAATACCTTGGGGAGGTTAGTAAATTGTAAGGGTTGTGTTCTCCTAGGTCAACCCCCTTGATCATATTGACTTTATTTGTGGAAATGATCAACAAAATCACTCTTTAGTCATGCAAATGCTCTAGAATGTTAGTGTAGAGTTAGGTTTAAGATTCTTAGAATGATATGTGAATGATAATTGGATAATTCTCAAGTGTTCTTCTTAAACACAAAATGATCCATGTTGAATATATATAAATACTAAGACATAGCAACTAGTCATATGAAACGTGTTATGAGTTAACTCATGTCAGGAACAAAATGTGTAGGAGTTGGCAAATTTTAAATTTGTATCTTTGAAATTTAAGGGTCAATTCTATGTGGTGCAAGATCAATCTTGTACAAAATGGGATTAACTGAGGACAAAAAGGTGCAAATATTGTTGTAGGTAATGGATGTACAAGTATAGTGTATGCATATGTGTAATAAATGGTTGAATATGTGTTGATATAAATAAGATAGAGCCAAATGTATGAGAATGAATGTAAATGGGAGAAAGTGACAAATTAAGAAGTGAGCTCAAGCTTATACAAGATTGTGTCATTTGTTAATATATAATTGTATTAAGCCATCAAAATAAACATAAAACTAAATATAAATAACATGAATATACATATTCAACATTACAATAATACTATAAATTTATTAAATAAGATTAAACAAGTCAATAATATAAAATATAAGAAAATCAGATTCTTATGATACAAAATATATATAAATATAAATTAGTTGAAACTAGTGGCTAACCTAAAATAAAAAAGTCATAATACACTAAATAACCTTTGGATGCATGAAAGATATATTTATATACACTACGTTATTGATTCTTACAATTTATTATCTCTTAATTCAATATAACAATAATAAACATGGACCAGCCACCAAGGTTGCTTTGGATGTCATATATATTTTAAAACAATGAATTATAGGAAGGTCGCAATCACTCGTATTGTACTCCTGTCTAGAAGCACTGCTCTCCTTGGACTCTGATAATTGAGTAAAATACGTCATCTCTGATAATTGAGTAAAATACGTCATCTAACTTCTTTAAAAATTAACAGAGACTCGGCCGGCCAGACACGCTCATTAAATTACATTATAAATTGGATATTTGACATTATTTTCTTCAATGACGATGAGAATCGATCAGCAGAACAGATTTCAACAAGGTAATGATGATCAGAAGCAATCAAGAGAAAAGATTTCAAGAAACTTTTTAAGAAAACAGTGGATTGAGTTGGACAGGCATTAAATTTTAAACGCTAGAAAGCTAGATATTAACAGAAAACGCATGCAATTGGAACTAAAAAAATATTTGAATGATTACAACGAAGCCGTTCAAAATTTGTGGACGATATTTGTTCTACTTTTGACCCACGTTGTGATTACGATCTATGGAAAATAAAACCAGAAGTTTCCCTATTGATCTACAGCGGATGCGTATGTAATGGAGGAATCACAGGCAAGTTGGGGGAGGCTTTTGCCAATACGTGCGGTTTATATCTGTCCACGTACTTTTCATGGAAGAGAAGATTACGTAAAACACTGTTGAAGAACGTGGAGTACAATCAACGTGTATACGTGGGAAACATTTGTTTATGGAAGATTAGTTGTTATATTGGGTGTTTAATAATCCTCCCAATTGAGATACATACGTGAAGGTGATATCATGGCGTGGGTTTATTTTATGAAAAAAGATTGCAGTTTTGGTTCAATGATTGGTCCTTTACAGCCGCCTCTTGAAACCATTTGCCAAGTCTCTGAGAAAAGATTATCAGGTTGTTAATACCGTGACGTATTTATTAGGGATGGATACTTCTGTATTCATTTGTTGTGTTCTGACCGTTGGTTCTAAAATCTGTTTGTGTGTGAGTGCAGGAACTGTGTATAACATCATCTAGACAAGCTTTTGCAAGGAATGAGGGAAACAGATTCGATAAAATGGCTGTAGCCCGAATTGGGTGTTTGGGCAATGAATACCAGCCTCTCACTGTCTTATCATGCGCATTACTTATAATTCAGACACACCATCAAATGGTCATCCATCGTCATATCTTTCTATGTTAACATCTTCTGAAAAAGAGAAGTCCGTCCAAAAAAAAAGAAAAAAAAACACAGAGGACCCCGCTGGGCGTTGATCTTTTCTTCCAACTTCGTTTTCCCAGCAAATCCTTTTCTTTGTATGGCCTACCAAGGGCCAGTTCCTGGCCATGACAATTTCGCACTATAAAAACAAGATAGAACCTTTTTGAAAAGAAATAAAAAAATTGACGGTGGAACTGGGTCTCATATCTTTCGATTTACTAAATGATTAAATGGATGGTTGCAGAAACAAGGCATTAGGGAATTCACGGAATATGCCAAAAGCTCCATATAAATTAAGCGCACAGGGATATTTTTCAAGTAGTAAACAATATTGGATGAATAGTTTAAGAGGTCGGCTGTTTAAGTGAGCAACGTTGGAATCCACAGAGGCCGACTGGAATTCGTTGTGTGTGATAAAACAAATTGCAAACAGTGATAGGCGCCCAACCAAAACCATTTTACTGCTTTGATGACGGAACAGAGAGGACAATGGTTTGAAATTTGGGCCCCCCTAAATCCAGATCTATCTTGTTATAAGGCGTATTGTCTATCCAGTATTACCCATTCGATCATAATTCTTAATCACTTTAAATTTTTATGGTCAAATTGGCTTTCAGCATACAGCTATGTGGTATATCTCACTTTATTTTCATTTTTGGGTTATAATGACAAGTCTTTGCTGTTTTGGAAATCATCTTGTTAGATTAATAAAGATATTTAGTCCTTTTTCCTTAAAAAAGGTAGGGTGGGTTGGTGGTGGGTAGGGCTCATCCAGCATACAGTATGGTGGATAAATGCAATGATTTTGCATGCAATCAGGTTATTAAAGACTGATATCTAGTTTTGTTTAATAAAGTAAGATAATTATTTACTATTTTCTGATTTAAATGAGATGTTAATCTATTATCAATTATTTAACAATTGAAATCAATAAGATATAAATAAGGTGGAAGCACAATGCAATGAAAAAGAAGGTGCCTAGTTTAATCTTCATATTAGTCTCTTTCTCTTTGTATTCATGATGTATTGGAAAATCAATAGTGTTTGGCTAGCATATTGATGGGCACTTCGATGCTACTTTATGACATCCAATGGTTAGATTTGCAGACTTGACTGCCCAAGGGATGTTTAGCCACTTGAATAATTATAACCCCTCAATCTTTAAGATTAATTTTTAGTTGAGAGGTAAGTAGGAGAATTTTAAAATTTCCCTTTTGAGGTGGTCACAATGGTTTAATAGCCTTTTATATTTAATTCAAGTGCATCTTCTAAATTTTATCATTCATACTAACCCTCAAATTCCATCCAAATAAAAAAATTCTTGAGCAAGAATTGGGAGGAGTACATGTAGCACATTTTGTGTATCTTATATGCTTTCGATCAATACAAGTTGCACACCAACTTCAACAAGTGTTTTTGAGGAGCTCAAGTAGTGCCTTTATATAGCATAGATATTTTGGCAATGCTTGAGATAGGCCAACCCTTTGAGATTTAGGCCAATGTATTTACTTATACAATTGAGTTAAAGTATAGACACAATATGAGCACTAGGTCACATATCACTCATAGGATTTTTGTGACATAGTTCAACACCATTCCACCTTTTAGATGGACTTGTACTTCATTGTTTAAACAATAAAAATGACACCACTACATTCTAGGTTAGGATTCTATCATTCATTATAATCATAAGCCATTTTAGTTTTTGCAAAGCAAGCTAGAGAATATGTGCCACATGAAGTGGCTGAAATATTTGTAGCAATTCCATCTGTGATCAAGAAAAAAAGGGGGAAAGATAATAAGATAGTCTTGATTGCCTTAGCTAACCACCAGTCCACATTCACATCATAGTGCTAGAATCAAATGGCAACAAATTCTTTGACTAGGAAGCTCTCCCCTCAACAAATCTAGAACTCATGTCAACCTACACCATGCTTGCACAAGGTAAACAAGCTAGTGAATTCTATTTGATTTGTCTAGGCTTCTTGACAAGCTTCGACAACTTTGTGTTCCAAGTGGTACACCTTGCCAAAAGACTCATCTAGAAGGTGCTCTATGCCAAGACTATTAAACAATTTGGTATCACCAAAACATTGGCAATGCTACAACACTTCTATTGGTCTCATATGTGTTAGTGAGTTGTTAAATTAAGTTTATGTTATGGTTTGATTTCCTTAATGACTACCATATTCTTTTGTTAACTTACTTAATTTGGCTTAAATAAATTTTTCGAAATTTGTTGGAAATGGACACTTGATGCCCCCATCATGATAAAGAATTCTCGTGTAAATATTATTTTTTAATATTTTATTAAGTCATTCCCAATGCTCCTTCCCTACAAAGTTTGAGTGCATATTTAAGTAAAAAATAAATAGAGAAGGAGATACATGTTGAGGATACAAGCCATGATAAGGGTCGTAATTAGAAGTTTGAGTGATTCCTACAATTGTTGTGAAATAGATAGGTGGATTTTTTTTTTAAATAAAAAAAAAACTTTATCTTCCCTAATTACTAGTATCTACAACTTTTATTAAGGTGATGTATATGCATAGCCTATCAATGACTAGTTAAATCTTAGATTAATAATATTTTGTAGGTAGGGAATTTTGTTAAGAAAATTTATCATGATAATGATCATTAGATAGATTGAATTATGTATCAATTGAATAAAATGGTATTGTATATATTTGGTTTATAATTATTTGCTTGTGGATGAATGGAGCTAACATAACCAAAACCTATGGAATTTTCTAATTTTTTGTATAATTCCCATGACAAAATAAATAACATACATGGTTATTCTATTTTAAATCAAGAGAGAGTAGAATTAGGGTAAAAAAGTGATTAGAATTTGAGAAAAATATATTTATTAAATATTATATGATTGTTTCCACTCTTTGGTGAGAATGAATGAATTTATATATTTAACTGCTACCTACCTTTCTAACTCCTTTATTTCTTTCTATTGTATTTGTTCTTTTTTCTATATATTGTAGTTATCTTTGGCTAACATTAAGAATAAATATTATATATACAAGGGATGCTCCAATCCAATTATAAAGCCTAGAATTTAGAGTCCCAAATCATGCTTATAAAAATATCTCAACCCCAATTCATGATAAATTGAAATATTATCCAATATGGGGATGCCATCACAATGAACTCAATAATAACCTACTTGTAAGAATTTTCACCAATCCAATTATCCGCAAAATCGTATTGCTCAATGTATTACCTGTATTCTATTTACTACAAAGTAACACACCAAGATACATTTGGTGCAAACTCAACCTACAAGGAATGGAAGAAACACTAAAATTTAAAATAATCAATAAAGATATATCATTTTAAAAACATACAAAAAATAGCTTGAAGAGCTTTGTACTAGATATTTTGGTCATGTATTCTACTATGTGATTTTATTTTGAAAAGATAATCTTTGAATAAGTTTAGAAAAAATATTACTCCCATTTTGAATTCCTATGTGATAGATCCATGGTTTGCTTGCAATGTGTTTTGAAGAATCAAATGTTGGTTGTGGTACCCAAGGTATACAATTGTTTAAAACATAGTCTTAAGATGTACAACTTGATTCTTGGTTATTTTGAGTGTTTCAATTCTTCCATGTTTTGTTCTCTTTATTTCTTTGTTATGAGTGTAAAACACACTATTTATGCTATAAGTATGTGTGTACTATAAGCTATCATATTTTGAATATTATAATTTTTTTATCATAAACTTTAATATTTGGATGTTTGTTAATATGAATGTAATCAAAGCTCATACAATGAAACACATGTTTCTATTAGTCAATCATAATTATCATTATGTTTTAATAAGTGCAAGGAACTTGAATATAACTATAGTTTACATGAAATAAAGTAAATCTATAAACATTATAAAATGAGTTATGCTTGGGATAAATTCCTGTATAAACCCCATGGATATAATGAATTAATATCAATCAATAAAATGAAAACATTGAAGCTTTTCAAATATTATGTCTTAATGTGATCTATATTTCTATTTGTAACAATGTGTAAGTTGAGTTATAATTTTTTTCTATGATTTGTAATGTCATGACATGTATCAATATGAATGTATAGAAAGCTGAATGTAATAAAAAAAAATTACATTACTCAATTAAAGAGTTTTTAATAGGTTATATTAAGTGCATTATACTTGAACATAAATATAGTTTACATGCTAAGAAGTGAATTAATGAACATTGTATAATTGATTGTGTTGGGGATAAAAATCTATATAAAACACATCAATTTAATGAAATTTTACCAATCAATAAATGAACATAATAAATATTTCATAAATTATGTCTCAATTTTACATGTAAATTACTATTTATCATTATAATCATGATACTAACAATGAACAATATGAGTGAAGGGTAGATGGAATTAAGCATGATTTGGGTGAGAATGGGGAGATTATATTCTTGTAATAATGGGTCTTTAGTTTGTAGCCATGGTATAACATATACAATTAGTTAGATATTGAAAATTTTAGTCACCCAAAGCATTTGATCAATATTATTTTTTGAGAGATTTTTGTCCTCCATCTAATAGAACTAAGACATAATTTTCATGTCTAAGATCAATTTCCAAGGTTTTTCTTTGAATTTATTGAAAGGGGAAGCGTGCACACCACTAAAGTTTGGCAAGGGTTAATTTTAAACATTTTTAGCTTCTTAGGTTGCCAATTCCTAGATCTAGTATATGACTCTTGTATAGATAAAAATAATTTTTATAATAAGAAGTAAATTCACAAATATTTTAAGATTAATTACATTGGGGATAAACACCTATATAAACCCCATAATTTTAATTAATTTATGTCAATAAATAAATTAATACAGCAAATCTCTTTTAAAATAATGCCTCAAAGTGACATACATATTTCTATTTCTCATTAAAATCTTGGTACTAATAATTCACAAGTTGAAAATAAGAATGTGGAGACCAAATGTGAGTGCATATTAGTTTTAAGTGTTTATCCATATTATAATACATACAATAGGTACATAGCTAACAATTTCAATCACTTGAATCATTTGGTGAATTTTTTCTTTAGAAATATTTTCTTCTTCCTT
Organism: Sequoia sempervirens; assembly: GCA_007258455.2. NCBI lineage: Eukaryota > Viridiplantae > Streptophyta > Pinopsida > Cupressales > Cupressaceae > Sequoia > Sequoia sempervirens. The sequence continues at coordinate 129,863 of VDFB02382590.1, forward strand.
CATCTAGAAAAGCCATCTTTTTCTTTTCACATTTTAAGAGTAATTTCCAAAGGATGTATTTGTATTTCTAGAAAGGGGATACATGTGAACTACTAAGGTTTGAAAATGGTTCATTTTGATATTTTTAACTTGTGAAGAATTCCCATTCCTAAATCTAGTCTTCTCACTCTCTCAAGGTTCTACTTATTTATCTTTTTAACATACTTTTCTCAAATTTTGATTAAAAATCAACCCTAATTTAAATTAAAAGGGAGGATTTATATGTTTTATTTTGGGTATTTGAAATTAATTATTAAAATTATATATTTAAATAAATCTATACTTCTTATTAAGGAACACCACCCCATTTTTATGTCAAAATAAGTGTTTTTGATGTAAAAAGAGATGGTTTTATAGATAAATCCAAAAAGAGGATTTCTTATCTAAGAAATTTGGTTATTTTAGAATATATGTGTCTATTGTTTCCTTATTTTTCTATAATTTCTTGAATTATTCCTAGATAGTACCAAAATTTATGAAAAAACTAGAGAAATCAAGGGATTTGAAGGATAAATTTGAGCATGATTATCTTCAAAAGTCATAAATATTTTTTGGGCATTCTTACATTTGAGAATTTTGCAGAATTAGCTTAACCAAATATGGTCACAATGGGAATCAAGTGAGTTTACTTTCTAAATCGTTAATCATTAGATAATTAAGAGGAAGATACTGTCAAGTTAATAAATAGATCTATTAAGGGATATGAGTTTAATGATGTCTTGGGTGAAACAATTACATTATTAAATCAAATGATGGATTGGATACAAGTATAAACTTTCCAACCATAGGTATTTTAGATCATTGAAATGTTGTGGAAATATCTAGTATGAAACTCTAATACTATAAGATTTACTAAACAAAAATCTTGATACAAGTGTAAAAAACTATGTCCATAAAGTAGAAACGGGACACAAAATCTCTTCTCATGCTAACCCTTAAAGGAAAGATATATATCAAAATATAAATAGAATAATTTCATGCAAATAATAATTTTAGAAATAAGAATGAAGAGGAATAGAAGTATAGATAGAAAATAAGAGACATCAATATACTTGAGGAAAACCATTCCAAGTAAAAATACCCTCTCCAAATGTAGTGTCCCTCCAGTTGATGCATTTTGATTTAGTTTGTTTCTATTTGATTGATAGTTGTTTTAGTTGTTTTTGATACTATGCTACTTTATTTTAGTTACGACACTAATACTATGTTGGTTTTTTACTTTGTTGATGATACATTAGAGACATTGTTGATAATTTGATTATGTTTGTGTGGCGACATTATGATGGACATTATGTGTGTTATGGTTTTATGTTGTTTTAGAGCATTAGTCTATTTATGATGATGTATTTGATGTTGTTTATGATGTAGTACTGTATTTTAGTCTTGGTGAAGGAGACTATGTAGCATAACTCACTCGTGACTACCCTACTACGTTGTGACTCTATTTCATGGTGTAATTGTCAATTTATATAGATATGTTTGACAGTGTTGTTCAAGATGTAGTTTGTAGGTACTGGGCACTGACTCCACCTGCTTAGTCAGGTTTGAGCGTGCCATGACCCAATGGAAACATGTTGTTTCAGAGATAATTTCAGGTCCTTCTTTGGCCATTGTTTGTTGGATGTTGTGGTTGTGTTGCTGATATGTGGTTGTCATTGATGTCAACACTATTAGCATTGATGTATTAGAAGCTGTATATGTCGAGGATATTGAGAAAATTGTAATAAGAAGTGTTTCAGGTAGTTAATGGACTAAAGGGTTTCTTGTTGAGTGTATCTAGTTTATCCACATCAAGTTTCAGAGATCCACGTGAAGATTTGGTCAAGTTATGAAGATTTGTATTCTAACAATTTTTCTGTTACTTTAGTTTGTGTTCTTGAATGAAGATCATGTGATTTCTGTAAGTTAAGTTGCTGTGGATGTTTCTCTGGTGTTTCATGGTGTTTTTGGATGTTTCTAGTTCATGCTCTATCTGTGTTGCATGTCCGCATTGATTGTTGTTCTCGTGATCCAAGATTTTCTCTTGTGTGTTCATGTTTTTCATGTTCATGGCCGACTAGCTGTTGAAGCGTATTGTGGATCTTTGAGGAGAAATTAATTGAAGTGTTTTTGTGTTGGAGAACTTGTTGATTTGGGTCTACACTATGTTGTGGCCCACTTTGGTTGATTCACATGAATAATATTTATGTGTTTTGGGTCGATTGTTTTTAATTATTTCATTATTTCTTTGTGGCCGACTTGAAGCAATGTAATTTCATGTTGCGGATATATAAGAGAGATTATTTTATCATTTCAAAGTGTACTAAAGTGTGCAAGTGCAAAGTGTGCGAGTCCTATGTGAAAATATTGTTCATATCATTCAAAGTTATAAGCAAAGTGTGAAGAAGAGTGAAGAAGTGTTCATGTGCTTAACTAGAGCTGTAATCAGGCATTAGCAGATGCTATTTTCTTAGTTCACAATATGGATGGTTTTAATCTGAATCTTTCTTGGGCAGTGAGCCCTCTTGTAATTGAGCAGGGAGCTTTAGGCAGTGTTCCTGAATGCATGTGCATTCCCATTCATACTTCTTTATAAATTTAGTAGGGTATAATATTGTGGACTGACATCCACCATGGTTTTTCCCCTAATAGGTTTCCATGTAAAAATCTTGGTGTTCTCTGTGTTTCTAATGTGCTAATTGTTTATGGTTTATTGTTTATTCATCAAATCTGAGATTAAGTTAAGTTAAGTTTGAGAAAGTTTGAATATTCTATGACAACTGATACACCCCCCCTCTCAGTTGTCTGTCCTTGTTTTTCCAATAATTGGTATCGAAGTCGATTCCTCTGAAGAAGTTTAAAAGCTTGAGGTGATCCGAGGTGGCATCATACAAGAAGGAAAATCCTAGATTCGATGGAACAAATTACCAACTATGGAAAGCCAAAATGAAATGTCATTTGAGATGTATTGGTGAACCCTTCTAGAAGATTACAAAGAATGGATATATTATTCCTCAGAATGGTCCTTCCACTCCTGATGAGATTAAATAGGCTGAGATTAATATCAGGGCTATTGAAGCTTTGTTGAGTGCTCTGACAGATTTAGAAATGACAAAGGTGATGGATCTGAAGACAACTCATGAGATCTAGAAGAAGTTGGAGACTTCGTATAAAGGAGATACACTTGTGAAGGTCGCTAAGCTAATAAAAGGAAAGTATGAAACCTTGAAGATGGGTGAAGATGAAAATATTTCTTCTTACATGCAAAGAGTAAATGAACTTGTGATGGGTATTAGATGTGTCGGTGGTACCTTGGATGAACAAGAAATTGTAGCTAAAGTGCTCAAATCATTGCCTCCTTAAAAATCAAAGGCTCATGCTATTGAAGAGCTCAGAACAGTAACAACTATGACAAGAGATATGCTGATTAGCAAACTTGCTACCTTTGAGTTGAGTGAATTTGGTGATTTTGCCCCTAAGACTGAATCTGCATTTAAGGCTTTTGTATCCAGAAGAAACAAGCAAAGATATGATCCAGGAGAAAGTTCTAGAAAGACATTCAAGTATGAGGAAGAGATGAAACAACTTGAAGAAGAAGAAAGAGAGGTAAAAGAGCTTGAAGCATTGATTGTGAAGAAGAGAAGGTAGAGGACAAGGTAAGTATAAAGGAAATTTTCCGGTATGTGCAGGGATCGTCATGGAAAAATAGGCCCTTAAGTGGCAAAAATCAAAAAATCGAGTTAGGAAACTTGACTAAAATTTTTGAATAAGTTATCTATATTATTTCAAAAATATGTAAGAATAGAATCTGTAACAAATTAAATTTAGTTTCTAAACTACTATGTTTGTTTAAAAAAGAAATCTATTTGGTGAAAATTTGAAATTTCAATGCAAGAGTACTTAAATTTCAGGGAAAAAGAAGAAGTAGGTGTCTGACCACCTAACCACAATAAAATGATAATATTTTTTATAAGATTTTAGATATAAGTAGAGGACTCATGTCCCATGTGATGCATATTTTTTGTAATTTTTTTCAAGTAAATAATTAATTATGAATTTTTATTACAACTTTTTTAAAATATAAAAAAATCATATGTTTGACCTTAATTTGGTCAAAACTTCATGAAATTCAATTTTTTTTTTTTAATTCTATAGTATGTGAAGCATAGAATGTGACATGTTTTGATTCAAAAATGTGATATCATTTGAAAGCTATAGATGTTTTTCAATTAGTCTATTGATTAGGACTTTAGTCATAATTTGAATAGAAAATGAATAATAATTACTTATTAAATTCAAAGTAAAACATAATTTATATTGGTGGAAAGCTAAGAATCTCCTTTAAAAACCCTTTTTGTTTCATCAATTTTGGATTAAAAAAAGTCGTCAGCCACATACCCATCATATTGCCACTTTTTGGCCCATCATTATCCTGCACATGTACCCACCTATTAAATGTTTCCCTTGTTGTAAAATAGGTCATTTTTCCTTAAGGTGTCCTGAAAGAGTTCTTAGGTCCAAGCCTTACAAACCTAAATTTCAAAAGAAATGCTATTATGCTGAAGAAGGTGTGACTGATGAGGAATCTAATAAAGAAAATGGAAATGAAGATGAATGGGCTTTCATTGCTATCAAGGAAAATGGTCTGGTGGCTACTAAATCTACTAAAGTTGAGAAAGCTCTTGCAGCCCGAATTGAAGAAAAGGATGAGTGGGTCATTGACAACAGATGCTCACATCATATGACTAAGGACAAAAGCAAATTTGTAAGTCTAAAGAAATATGACAGTGGGGTTGTAAGATTCAGAGATAACAATGTTGGCGTGATTTGTGGCAAAGGATCTATTTGTCTTGCTGGTAAACATAACACTGATGATTTCCTTTACATTGAAGGCTTGAAGCATAACATGTTGAGTTTTGGACAGATGGTGGACAAGGGTTACAATCTTCAATTCAAAAATGGAAGATGTAGGATACTTGGAAGCTCTGGAAGTGAAATTGTTAATTCAGGTACAAAGACAAAAAGGTAATATTTTTCACCTGAGTGCTGATGTAAGTTGTTTAATTGCTCAAGTGGATGAAAGTTGGTTATGGCATAGGAGGTTGTGTCATGTGAATTTTGATAACATTGTCAAGGTAAGCTCCACTCAAGCAGTAAGAGATCTACCTGATCTAGTGAATCCTACTAACACAATATGCAAGGAATGTCAGATGGGAAGAAAAACTAGAGTTTCTTTTTAGAGAAAACAACATCATTCTAATGGAAACTAGAGTTGGTACATACTGATCTGTGGGGTCCCTCCAAAATCAGAAGTCTACAAGGAGAAAGGTACTTTATGCTGCTTATTGATGATTACTCTAGGATGATATGGGTTGCTTTCTTAAGAGAAAAATGTGAAGCATTGGAGAAGTTCAAAAGTTTCAAAGCCATGGAAAAGAATGAGATAGGTTTGAAGATCAAATTTCTAAGGTCAGACAGAGGTGGTGAGTTCACCTCCTGGGAATTCAATTATTTCTATGAAGAGCATGGAGTCAAAAGACAGTTATCTACTCCTCGTACCCCTCAACAAAATGGAGTTGTAGAGAGAAAGAAAAAAAAAAATCTAGATGTTTCTAGAACAATGATATTGGAAGAAAATGTGTCTCACATCTATTGGAGAGAAGTTGTAAGCACTACTGTGTACACTCTAAACCAAGTAAATGTCAATGGTATTTCTGGTAAGACTCCTTTTGAGCTATTGTTAGGTTATAAGCCTATTGTTAAATATTTCAAGATCTTTGGAAGCAAGTTTTATATTAAGAGAGATGAGGACATATGCAAGTTTGATGCAAGGAGCGAAGAAGGAATCTTTCTAGGTTACTCTACTAAAAGCAAGGCGCTATAATAGAAGATTGAGAAAAATGGTTGAAAGTGCAAATGTCAGAGTTGATGAGGACTCTGCTAGATCATCTAGATACTATGGATATGATTTAGATGACCAGCAAGTTAGAATAGACCAAGGGGAGAATGCTCAGACGCAGAATCAAGCTCAAATTGTTCTAGTAAATTAAGAAAGTCAGGAAGGAGAGACAAGTGGAAGTGCAAAAGAAAGAAAAAAAGCACCAAAAGTGCGAAAGAATCCTAAAATTCTGAGGTATGTAAGGTTAAATCATTTTGAAGATCAAATTATAGAAGATAAGAATAAAGGTGTGCAGACTAGAAGAAGGATTGTAGAGGAGTATTGTCTAATTTCCAAGACTGATCCTAACAATGTCAATGAAGCTTGTAATGATGAGCATTGGATGGAAACTATGAAGGAAGAACTAATGCAAATTGAAAAGAATGATACATGGATTCTTGTTCTCAAACCTAAAGATAAAAATGTGATTGGTACTAAATGGGTCTTTCGGAATAAGATGAATGAAAAAGGTGAAGTAGTTTGGAATAAAGCAAGACTGGTATGTAAAGGGTATTCACAAATGGAAGGTATTGATTTTGAAGAAACCTTTGCCCTGCTTCTAGAATTGAAGCTGTAAGATTATTTCTTGCTTATGCTGCATATAAGAACTATAAAGTCTATCAAATGGATGTGAAGTTAGCTTTTCTGAATGGTGAGTTAGAAGAAGAGATATATGTTGAACAACTAGATGGATTTCAACTAACTGATAAGGAAGACATGGTTTGCCGATTGAAGAAAGCTTTGTATGGACTCAAGCAAGCCCCCAAAGCCTGGTATGCTAGATTGGATAAATACTTACTGAAGCTTGGATTCAATAAAGGTATTGTTGACAACAACTTGTATTTTAAGTTGGATCATGATAAAGAGTTGATTATTGAAGTCTTTGTTGATGACATTATTTTTGGAGGTGATGATGATCTATGTATGAAGTTTACCGATGAAATGAAAAGTGAATTTGAAATGAGTATGATTGGAGAGATGAATTTCTTTTTGGGATTGCAAGTCACTCAGTTAGACAATGGGATTTTCATATCCCAGTCCAAATATGTGAGAGAGTTGTTGAAGAAGTTTGGCACGGAAGACTCAAAGCCTATTGGTACACCCATGGTAATCGGATGCAAGTTAGCACAAAATGATGATTCTCCTAAGGAAAATCAAACAAGATACAGGTCAATGATTGGAGGATTGCTCTATTTAACTCAGACCGGACTTGAAATCATGAATGTTGTGTGTATGGTTGCTAGATTTCAAGCTGATCCAAAAGAATCACATGTAACTGTTGTAAAGAGAATTTTCAGATATATGAAAGGAACAATTGATTTTGGGCTTTGGTATCCTAAAGATGATGATCTTATCTTGAGTACCTAAACTAATGCAGATTGGGCAGGAGATGTAGATGACAGGAAAAGCACTAGTGGTGGTGCCTTCTTCCTGGGGAAGAAGTTGGTGTCTTGGTTGAGTAAAAAGAAAAAAAAAACATTTCCCTATCTACTACTGAGGAAGAGTATATTGTTGCTACAAATAATTATACTGAAGTGTTGTGGATGAAACAAATGTTGAAAGATATCAGAGTAGTATATGATGAGCCTATTGTCATACACTATGATGATTCAAGTGCAATAAACATATCGAAGAATCTGATGCTACACTCTAAGACAAAGCATATACCAATCAAGTTTCACTTCTTGAGGGAGAAAGTGAGTGAGAAAGAAGTTAGACTAGAGTATGTGCCTACCAAAGAACAAATTGCAGAAATTTTCACCAAGCTATTGCCAAAGGATACTTTTGAGTATGTGATGGGAATAGACAAAGGATTAGGGTTTGGTGAAGGACTAGGACTATGGATTGGTGGACTAGGATTAGATGGGGGAATGGGATTAGATGTAGAACTGGGAGTAGGTGGAGGATTAGGATTGGATGGAGGTTAAGGTAGGGATATTGTGATAGCAGACGAGAATAGGAAGACATGGATAGTGGATTGGAACAAGAGGATATGGGTGGTGTATTGTAACAAAGGTATTGGAACAACGGATTAGGATGGGAAGATTGAGATAGGAGGACATGGATGGTGGATTAGGATAGGAAGATGTGCATGTTGGGTTAGAATAAGGTGTGGATGTAGGATAAGGATAGGAAAATGTGGATGTTGGATAAGGATAGGAAGATGTGGATGTTGAATTAGGATAGGTAGATTGGTATGGAGGATTAGAATAGTGGACATATGTGGGTGAAGGATTGAAATAGGAGGATGTGGAGGGGGGATTATAATAGGGATGTTGGGATACTGGATTGGGATAAGATGTGGATGCTGCATAAGAAGGTGATGTAGAGGAAGGATATGATGGAGATGTGGGTGAGGAAGATAATGGATATCCTTTGTCAAAGGTAGCATGAGGAGTGCTAGTAGGTGTGGGTGAAGATTTGTTGGGATAGCTTGAAGGGGTTTTTGGATTTTCAAAATTGGTTGGGGAAAGCTTACTAGCAATGATATCATCAAGGGGATCTAGGTCATATTCTTCTTGATCCACAAGACTCCCGTTATCGTCGTCAATGTAATTAGGATTCCCCTTGACTACTATTATTGGTTGCATTGGTGAAGGATAAGGATTCATGATGTTAGATTAGATCGATAGGGATCAAAAAGATGGGAACAAAAAATTAGAAGGAAAGAAAAGGTGATGAAAGGATAAATAGGATGGATTGGAAAAAGATGGAGGAATGGATCTTAAGATTTGAAAAAGCTCAAATTGGGGTTTAAGTTAACCTCAGATTGGGATTATATTAAAGCTCATATTAGGATGATTGGAGGATGTGATGGGATTTATTCTACACCATTTTTAGGGGTTTTAACTAGAGGACGTAAGGTGCTGACAATCAGATTTTTCCAGATTTAGTAGTTTTCAAAAATTGTCAAATTTTGCCATTTTAGGTAACTGCACAGGCATATCTTTGAGAGTCCAATTTTTTCTCGAAATTTTCTTAAAACTAAGGTAGGATGAATTTCCAACTAACATCCTAAATCTAAGACATGCATTCTAAGTTATTAACGAAAATGATTTTTGAAAAACTAGAAAAAAATACTAAATTGCGATTTTGAGGGTCAAGATGAAAGTTGCAAGCCCCAAAAATGTGCCAAAATGGGAGCCACCACATAGTGCAACCACCCATAAAATTTCAGCCCAAATGGATACCCAAGTCAAAAGTTGTGGCCTCTAGAAGTTTCTGCGGCAAAATCAAAATACCTAAAATGAAGTCTAGGTGATTGGGATATATGATTTGATGATGGATATGGACTCTAATGATGTTCTAAGAAGCCCCTATGTGATTTGGTTGATGAAACAATGACTTTTAGAAAGTGTTGATGAATGGAAATGATGATGACGGGAAGACAGATGAAGGTCTGCTTTTTGGAAAATTCACCTATCTAAGGGGCAAGGTCGCCTATCTAAGGGAAGGTTCACCTATTGAAGGACAGGTTGTCTTATTGGTGGGTAGGTTTGCCTATTGGTGGGCAGGGTCGCCTATTAAAGGGTATTTTTTCTTATTGAAGGGAAATTTCACCTATTGGTGAGTAGGTTCACCTATCTATTGGGAAAGTTCGCCTATCTGTTGGGTAGGTTTGCCTATCCACTGGGCAAGTTCACCTATCTGCTTTCAAACCCTTGGAACAAGGAAATAAACTTTTGAAACAGGTAGACAGACTCTCGAAACAAGGAAATGAAAGCTTGAAACGGGTGAATGGATGCTCGGAACATAGAGACAGATGGTTGGAATGGATGAACGAATACTCAGAATGAGGAGATGAATGGTTAGAATGGATGAATAGATACTTAGAACGAGTGAATGGATGATCAGAATGGATGAATGGATGATTAGAATGAGTAAACGATTACTTGGAAGGGGAGATTGACTCTCAAAATTAGGAGATGAATGCTCAGAATGGATGAATGAATACTCAGAATGAGGAGAAACATGGTCATAATGGATGAACGAATACTCGGAACGAGGAGACAGATGGTCAAAATGGATGAATGGATACTCAGAAGGAGTGAATGGATGATCGAAATGGATGAACGAATCCTCAAAATGAGGAAATGAGTACTCAAAATGGGAGACTGACTCTCAAAATGAAGAGACGAAAGCTCATAATGAATGAACGATTACTTGGAATGAGTAAACGATTACATGAAATAGGAGACTGACTCTCGAAATGAGGAGATTGATGCTTGGAATGGATGAAAGAATGCTTAGAACAAGGAGATGGATGCTTGAAATGAGGAGATGAAAGCTTGATGTTTGGAATGACAGAAAGGAGGGTGAAATTATCTATTTGGGGGGCAGGTTCACCCAAGTTAGGGAAGGTTCACCTAGGTTAAGGGTAGTTTCACCCAAGTATAGGGTAGGTTCGCCCAACTTGGAGTAGGTTTTCCCAAGTTAGTGAAAGATAGGTGGGAAACAGATGCTCAACAAGTAAATGAGTGCTTAGATCAAGGAGACAAATGCTCAGATCGAGGGGATGAATTCCTAGAATAGGGAATGGATGCTCAAAATGAGGAGACAGATAATCAAAACAAGGAGATGGATGCTTGGAACGAGGAAATGGCTGTTCAGAATGGGCAAACGGGTGCTCGGAATGACTGAACGACAAATGAAAATAGTTGTTTGGGGGATAGGTTCACCCAAGTTGGGGAAAGTTCACCCAAGTAGGGGAAAATTTTCCCAAGTATAGGGCAGGTTCGCTCTAGTAAGGGCAAGTTCGCCCAAGTATAAGGTAGGTTCGCCTAACATGGGGCAGGTTTGCCCAACTAGAGAAATTGGTTGTTTTGATTGTTGTTTGACTGACAGAGGGCAGAGTCATCCCTGTTTAGGGCAAGTTCACCCTTGTTCAGGGCAGGATCACCCCTCTTTGGGGTAGGGTCACCTATTCAAAGAAATATGGGTGATTTTGATAGAAAAAGGCTAGGAAATGACTAAGACAGAGGGAAAGTTCGCCCCTATTAAGGACAAGTTTTCCCTTGTTAAGGGAAAGGTCACCCCTATCAATAGACTTGGACTTGAATTAGATGAAAAAAACTATGGAAAAGGACCAAAGAAACAACAAATAGCAAGCATTAGGCAAGGGCTAACTTGACTAAACTAATATGCACTGGTTTCACACGAAGAAGACAGTTCAAGCATCACAATCCTAAGATTAGTAAGAGGGTATGGCCAACATAGTCTTCTAACTAGGATGAACAAGGAAACTAGGGAGTCCTCGATATATGCTCGGTACGTGAGGCACTACCATGAACGCCAGCTCATCTACAAGCGTGAGTCGAGAACCTCAACGAGATACTGAACACTTAGACCAACTCTTCACGTCTTATCTAGGTATCACCCTAGCTTTGATGCTCTTCCAGACATGACATGACTGGATTGAGGTACAACTTTCACTCTCCACCTTTTGTACACCTTGTTGGTAAGAATTTTTGGGATCGTCCCTTAGGGTGATGAAATCCCCAAGTAGGTCCTGCTTAAAAGAGAACACTAATCATTTTTGGCTACTCCCTAGGCTCACACAAAGTGCAAGGGGAAAGCTTGAATGATGTAGTACCCCCTTTAGGTGACACAAAAGACTTACAAACACAAAAAAAATTATGTTGACTTCCCCTAATTAGATCTATGTGCCTAGATTATTAAGCGAAAATGCTAAACAAACTAAACTAACAAAGCTAGAAACGATCGCTTTGCAAGAAAAGTGTTAGTAGTTTGATCTCTATTCTTCGACAAGTGTGAGTCAAGCTACACAAATGTTAGGGAAAAAAGTGGATACACTCACCAACAGATGATGTTAGGGGGTTAGTACCTAAAAACAATAAGAAACGAAAGTTGGACATGAAGTTTAAACCCCTTTTTAACCTTGTAGACACCTCTATTTTGGGTAGGTTTGCCCCTCTGTCGGCCAGGTTTGCCCAACTGGAAAACTAAAGGTAGATTCACTCGGAGGCACAGATGGGTGACTCTGCAAGGTGGGGTCACCCCTATTGAGGCCAGGTTCGCCTAAGTTGGGGCAGGTTTTCCCAACTTAGGGCAGGTTTGCTCCTATGTAGGGCAAGGTCACCCAACTGTGGGCGGAGTCACCTCTGTCAGCTACAAAGTCGCCTCTCTGCAACCTTAACCTACAAAATGTCAAATAACAGAAAACATAAAAGCAAGGGACCCATTTGTGGGTCCCATCGAGTATGCCAGAAATGTGATTAAGAGTTGTTAGCCTATCTAAATGACACAAAACAGAATGCAAAAGATAACAATCAACACTTAACACCTCAAGATAGGGCTATGTTAACTCAAACAAAACAAATATAACAAAAACATATTTTTACCTTGCAAGAGTTGCTCCTTGGTTGGCCCATTGATGATTGATGTCTTGTGTGCTCCTTTGATGGCAAGATGGATTAAATATGGACTCAAAATTATCTATGTGAGATAAGGAATACAATGAGTTATGTGGGTAGTTGGATTGATGAGTGCAAATCCAAATGATAAAAGCTTCAAAGCATGCAACAATGGAGATTTTTTGAATACATGAATGCAAGTGTGAGCTAGAGCTTGAATGTAAAATGTGTGAATTCCTAATGTGTGAATGAAAGAGAAATCCTCTATATTTAGGGGAGAATTCTCTATAGGATTGAATGGTTGAGATTTTACCAACATGGGCAAGATGAAGGGTTGTGGTGAGTTGAAGACTCACAAGCTCTCACATCTTGCCATGTGGAGGATGACCTGTCACAAGGACACATGAGGTGGAGAGTACAAGTGAGGTGGAGGTACTTGCAAGTACCTTGGGATGAGGGTGATGGTGACAAGTGAGAGGACCATGGGAATGAGAGAAGTTGTTGGGATAATAAATGTGAATTTTAAATTCACATGATTGGGAGTATCTTGTGGATAAGATAAAGTGCCCAAAAAGGTAAGTACTTGTCCACATGTGAGTGATGTGACAAGTGAGGAGTTCTAGAACTCCTAACCACCTGCATGGGGAAGAGGAGAGCCTTGAAGAGATAAAATAGAATTTAAAATTCCATTAGGAAGGATGTATGGGGATAATAAAAAGAATTTAATATTCCTTGGGAGATGAGAGAGTTGAATAAGATGTTGATTGGACTAACTGATCAATGATTAGAAGACAGTTAGTGGCTAATGAAGATTATGAGCCAACTTGTAAAAGTTGGATGATGTGACACATCCTAATCAAGGATTAGACATGTACACATCCCTAATGATGGGATCAGGAGGTGGATTAAGATTAAGAAAAAGATTATGGAGGATGTGACATGTGAGGAATTAAATAAATGTATTATTTATTTAATTCTTTTGAGGAAAAGGGGAATAAAGGGTAAGGTATTTAATTATTTAATTAGATACTTTAGGGATTTAGATGACTTTATGGGTATTAATTAAACAATAGTAATATTACTTAATTAGTGCAAGTAAGAGGATATTTAGTCGAAAAGGGGGAAATTTGGACAAATGTAAGTGTCCAAATTTAGGTGTCTACAGCAGTAATGTGCGAATAATTTTTAGATCATAAATCTCCAACTTTCAATAAATATTATTAAATATATTATATTTTAATATTTTATAATTACGTCGAGAGGCATAACCCTGGAATGACATCACAACCCTTATAAGAGGCCAACATAAGTAATAGTATTAGGAAAAAGAAATGGCTTGTATTTTGCTACTAATAATAAATTTACAAGCTTTTTATAATGCATGCATGAATGAAATGGAAGGCAACGAAGAGTCGTGTGGTTACTTTAAACGAATAAATGAATCGGATTTGGAAAATTCGTTTGTAGAGTTTGCAAAATTGCATGAGTTTGGGAGAATGAATTGGTATCCTTCATTCTCTAAAGTGGTCTACACCAGACAAAACAGAGTCCCCGTCGACATCCAGGGAAATGGGAAAATAGCCTTGATTTCCTTTCAACTGGCGATGGTGAAGAGCGTCATAGAAAGTAGGGAAATTTGTAAGTTTTCTTCAATTTTCATTATTAAATTAGTCTAGGTTCTAGATTTTTGTCTGATGGATGTTTTTGCATAGGAATTGAACAATGCGAAGATAAATGCGAGTAATCGCTACAAGTTAGTCAAGATGCAGGTCAAGCAAGGCATTAAGACAAGGAATGGATATCTGAACAATGGGAAAAGTTTCAGAGGCTTTCTTGTGGCGGGCTATAATCACCTTATGCAGAGTTACTCAGGTTGCTAGATCGATGCCCGCAATAAGGAGAACAATAAATGTCTGTGGAAGGCAAAGGACTTTAAAATCAATGAAACTATTTGCAATTGGGACACAAAAGTGAAGGGTCAATTCTATCATCATACTTCCATTGCAATCCCTCTGTCAAAAATAACATAAGCCATTAGAGACCTGAAGCAACTTCGCGACATGGATCCAACTGCATTGTGCACCTTTGATTCCTATTTGGGAGTGTTTTTTTGGTATTTTGAGAAGTCCACCGATTACTTGTCTCACAAGGAAGACATCTAAAATCTTGCACTTGAATCATGCATTTAAGAAATTTCCACCAACCATAAAGAAGGAAAACTATTAATGGAATGGTAGTTGATCTAATTTTCCAGATCAATGGCATGCATAGTTTCTTTCTGCGGTATTTTTCTTCCCATTTAAAACATGCTTTTAAAAGTTTCTGAAGGAATCGTTGGCTACACAACATAATTTTAGGCAAGAGAAGAAACTAACACTTATAAAAGGAAATTGCCTGTCAAGAAAAATATGGCCTTACAATGGAAAGTTTTGAGTTGATTTCCATGTTGAAATAAAAGTCTATAACTTTATTATGTCTGTTTTAAATATATTTAACTAGATTTATATATTTTGTGGAATTTACGAAGTCATAGTTCTAATTTGTGCAACTAAGGCCACATTTAATTGGAAATTCAATTACTTTTTATTCAAGAGTTGTCTTGTAATTTGTACTTCCCTAAAGAGGCTATAGTTTGGCTTCACATAGAAAAATAGTTAAGGGATAAATAATTATACACAAAAAATTAGATAACATGACAAAAAGTTGCATAAGCAAGTATGAAGAATGCAAAAGCTTGAGCGTTAAAAAATAATTTTAGTACTACATTGTCCTTTGATGGTGCTTAGTGGCATAATCATTGATTATCAAGATATTTATTAACCTTTGAAGACTCATGCTTGATATTTGATATCAAAACCCCAACCAATGAATGAAAATTCCTTCGCCCAATACTATATGCTTCTATCAGATGCGTGGAATCCATTTTTTGAGAAAAAAATATGACTCCCTTTTTTAAAGATCATGACTATTTCTAAAGGTTCGTTACTTTATAAGACATAGGTCATGTCTTTAAATAAGGATCTTGGATTAAAAAACATAATTTTTTTTTCTCATGAATCCTTTTTATTTTATAAAATATATTATATAATTTAAAAAAATATAGGGAATATTTTAAAGGTTAATGATTGACTTGAAGTTGATGTACTATATAATATTGTAAAAAGCATGAAGCTATAAATAGGTGGCACTATAATCATTATTTGAATGCTACATATGTCATACAACATGATGTAATCTTTTGGAAGATCTTATGACTTACTAGGCACACACTTAATTTGCTTTCAAAATTTTGAAGTCATCTTTGGAATGATCTTTAATGTGAGATTTATTAAAGTAGTCAAATAATGAAGATAATTTGAACACATAAATGAAACTAAGAATTATATTAATTTTTAAAATAATGAATAATAAGAGTATTACAATATCTTGCTAAAAAAAACTCTACGGAATGAATGATAATTTATGAAAGATCAATGTCTATATATTTTCTCAAGAGGATCTCCTTTGAATCCCATCGGTCTCGTCACCTTTTTCAATCTTCTAGAGATTCGGTATAATACATTTCCTCTTTGGTGAAAGAGGTATGACGACCTTAAAGTTGATCATTCTTCTACTACATGTTATGTGGGAGGTTCCAAAAATATATCTCGTTATTTTAGCTCGTGTTTGGTCTGAGGATCGTGTGACAATCCAAAGAAAGATATCCACCTATCTTTCAATTGAATTTTAGGATAAGCAAAGACCTGAACATAGGGGAATGTCTATGATCAATTATCTTGTGATAATGATACTAGGGTAGGAAGAATAAAGTAAAGGGAGGTTCTTAATGAAACCTATGGTTTCAACCTTATTCCATCAAAAGCCCTTAACCCCCTTTAAAGGTTCATAGTTGAGTCCTAAGGCTTCAGCTATCTGCTTGGGCATGACTATTGTGCTAGCACTAGAGTCAATCATGGAATTATGCAATAATTTTTTACCCACAATAAGAGTTAGGAAAAAGGGCTTTGGTTTCAGCTTATCTCTAACTTCAGTAGAAGCTTCCTCAATACTATTTGTGAGAACTTTGGCCATAGGTGATGGAACATCGACCTTTTCCTTGAGTGATTGCTCCATTGGCTCAATGATTGCATCTTCCCGGAGGGCCTTCTGTAATAATGACTTCTGCTCCTGAATATCTATGATATTCCAAAGGGACACACTAGTGAAGGATTTTTTCAAATTTTCCACCACATTAAATGGTGGCAGATTTGAAGGATTTTGTTCCTTAGCCCTAGTTATAATGATTTCCCTTCGCGACTGAAATTGTTGTGCAATTGCAAAGGTACTAGGAGTCTGGTCAGAGGCACTTTTGAGCTGCAAGACAATTGGTTCACCCATGAATCTCCTCTTAGAGTGAGTGTTGTAATCAGACTGCACTTGTGAGACTTTCGATGTGGATGCATCGTTTGCAAACACCACCTCTTCTTCTTCCATCCATGAGAAGAGCGCGTGGTCGGGAGCTATATCTGATATCTATTTCTTATTCCAGGGACATCCCTTGTATTTGCGCAATGAGTACTGTGTTTTCCACTTGCAAAGAGGCATATACATAACCTCTTGGGTTTGACATCACACCTTGGCTGTGTTGTTCCAACACCTTTTGTTGTAGGTTTCCCCACGAGTAGTTTCAGGGCATATGTGTGTCATTGTAGGGGAAGCACCAGGGATTGATATCATCGGCAAGATTATTTTTCCCTATAGTTAGCTCTCTATCTGAGCTCAGGTGAGCATTCTGCAATGGAGTAGGCACTAGCACTATCCGATTAGTTGTTTGAGCCTGTGGATTTTTATGCGAGCATCCTTGGAACTGATTTTTATTTTAGGGAGACCTTCTGCCTTGATAATTTTGGTAGGTTGGCTTCAAAGGAATAAATTGGTTCTACTTGATGGTAGTTATTTTGTTGGTGATGGTCTGCAACATTTCCTTGATGTTAGTCATCTCATCCTTTGAAGAGCCAGATGTAGAAGCAACATTTTGTGGCACATTCAAATATGTATACATAGACTGGGGAGGACTGAACACACTAGTAGATGGAATCTTCTAGGTGGGAACTGATATCTTGGGGAATATAGGCATAGAGGGCCGAGGTGGCAACTTTTTGGCATCTATCAAATTGTTCTCTACCTTGACAACAATTTTGTATGCATCCGATAGAGTGGTCCTACCAAGAGACTATATCATCATCAAGATGTCGTTATTGATATATTTCAAGTAGAACACAAATTCCAACTTGATCAACAGGCAGATAATAACGTGGATTCTTTTCCAAGCTATATGGAACCGGGCATTGAAGTTAGTCATGGCTTCATATGGGGCCTGCTTTATGGTTGCCAACTGATGATATAGCAAAAACCGATCTCCATCATTTGAAAATCTTTCATAAAAAGGATCTTTGAGCTGATCCCAAGTACTAATAGTGTTAGCTTGTAAAGTGTGGTACCAATCTAGCACCTTACCCCTGAAAGAGGCTGCGAGCAACCTTAGCACTATATTTTGGTTGGTGACTCCATGCACCAAACACACCTTTGCCACATCTTGCAGGTGTTCAGATGGTGTTTTCAAGCCTTCCCTAGTAAATTTTGGTACAACTTTTAAAGTAGAGGCCAGGATAGGGGCCCAAATGGTGGGTGCTACTGGTTCTATAAGGGGGCTTCCAGTGTCCCATGCCACATAATTTTTGTTAGTGATTGGAAACATGGCTGATGGAGGGATCATAATGTTCACCAGATAGGTTCTAGTTCATACTGTTATTAGTGGTGGTACTAACAAGCCAGGGTTATTCATTGTTTGGGATCTATTAACAGGCCAATGGCTCATACCCCACTTTAAGTTTAGGTACATTTAATCAGCCCCACCGGGTGTGCCAAAAAAAGAAACTGTTGATGCCAAAAATTCACAAGGTAATAGCCTTATGGGAAACTCAGTTAATGGGGGGACCAATTGCACTAAACTGAGTGACCTCCAGATTTTTAAAGAAGTTGACTTCTTCTGTAATTGGGGTTTTGGAATGGGAAAAGGAAGAAGATTTAAAAAGTAATTTTCTAACTAAGGCAATGCGCCAAGATGTAGATGTAGGCATGGTAAATCTATCTTTTGGATGAGATTTAAGGGCCTATTCAACAATTTACTAAGTCCTAGAATAACAAAAATCAAAGATGAAAATATGAATAATTTATCCAATAACATAAAATAACTCCCATACACATTTACTAAAAAAGAAGAGTCAAAGACATGGTCTAAATAAACAAATTTATATTGAAATCATAGAAATTTTGCAAATAAATTCCTCATTACAGTAATGGCATAGTATAATGTTTTGTCAAATAGTTAAGAAAATAGAAGGGCTGAACAATGGAATAGTCTGTGAGTCTTATACAATAATCTAAAAAATAATACAAAAGGCTTGGTCTTTTTCCACAATTTTTTTGTATGTTCTGAACTCATTTTCGGAAGGAAGAAGCAATATATATAAGAAAACAATCCCACCACTTGAAATCCAATAACAAAAAGATTCCCTCATTACAAGCAATGATGCCTAAAGTAATGATTTCCTAAGGCCATTGCAATAGAAAAATATTTGAGCCATAGAACACAATCACCTTTGAGCCAGATGCATATCTTGCAAATGATGGCGGTGGTCCCAATGTAGAAGTAGTAGAACCTCGTGCAAACATGTGTCACTTACCCATGAAGTCAGTTACGACACGTGGCAATATGGCAGGGCTCGTTGCTCGCTCTTTCCTTCCCTTCAATGAAATCCCCATGAAGAAGACACGTGGAGAAGTCTTCATTGCTAGCATTGACTATGGGGTCCACCAAAAAGTGTACGTGGAAAAATGCTATGTGGCATGGCGATGGGGCTCGATTGAGAAGTGAAGGAAGTAGGATTTTAAATGCCTATGTCGCTGACACATGGAAGCATGGTAGAGCATGCCGAAGAAACAAAGGAGGGAATCCATGCAAAGAGCGCCTGGATGACATGTGGCAATAGCGGGCGAAGCTTTTTCAAAAGGGGGCCGGGAATATTCAAATTCATGGGCGTGGGCTGGACTTAGAAAAATATAATCAACTCGAAGGGAGCTCGAGGGATTTTATATCCACACTAGCCACAAGACAAACTGCATGCATGATATCTAATCTAGTAATAGTTAGATATAGTAGTCCTCAAATCATTGATCTGTACTTTCTTTGATCAACCTTAGGAGATTCATCATTCTTACTTAGCTTGCAACTAGTAACCATAGGAGTACATACCGGTTTCTAGAATCTTCCATTCCAAACTTCTTTAGTATTTCCTTGATATACTTTGATTGTGAAATGAATATACATTTTTTTATTTGATTGATTTGCAATCCAAGGAAGAAATTCATCTCCCCAAACATATACATCTCAAACTCTTTATGCATCTCTTCTACAAATCTCTTACACATTGCTTCATTTCCTCCAAAGATTATATCATAAACATACACAACCACAATCAATATTTGATCTTTTTCAACTCTGAAATAAAAATTACTATATGTGGTACCTTTATTGAATCCTTGCTATAACAAGTACTTGTCCAACCTTGCATACCATGCTTTGGGACCTTGTTTTAGTCCATAAAGTTCCTTCTTCAATCTACAAACCATATTTCATTTGTTTGATAACTAAAATCCTTCTGGTTGTTCAATGTATACTTCTTCCAATTCACCATTCAAAAATGTAGACTTCACATCCATTTGATAAACTTTGAAATCTTTATTTGCTGTAAAAGCTAAAAAAATTCTAATAGCTTCCATTCTTTCCACCGGAGCAAATGTATCCTCAAAATCTATTTGTTCTACTCATGAGTAGCCCTTACACACAAGCCTTTCCTTGTTTCTTACTACTTCTCCATTCTCATTTAGTTTGTTTTTGAATACCCACTTAGTTATAATTACATTCTTGTTTGCTAGTCTTGGGACATGTTCCCAACTCTGATTCCTCTCAATCTGCATTAGTTATTCCTCCATAGCCTTGATCCAATACTCAGCCTTGCATGCTTCAATCACTGTTTTAGGTTCAAATTTAGAGAGTAAACATAGGTTTACTTGGTCTTCAGTCATATCAGTTTTTCTGCTTGTAAAAACACCTTTTCTTTTGTCACCAATGATTTTATCTTGAGAATGATTCTTCTACACATACTTAGGAGTCTTAGCGATCCTTTCTAGTGCTTCTTCTTCTTCAATTTTATCTTTTTTATGCTTACCTTCATCTCTATCATTTCCTCTACAAGATGACTCATCTGATTCATATCCATCTATTACCACTGAGTCCTTCTATAAGTCTTCATCCACTTTGACACTTGCACTCTCAACAAGAAAGATAACCTCTTGTTGTAGCATCAGTAAGCTTTGCTTCTTGTATAATATACAAGAAAGATGCCTTCATTAGATCTTGTATCAAACTTTCCTAAGTTCTCTTCATCTCTTATAATATAACTTTTTCTTCCAAAAATTGAAATATTTGATAGTAGGGATCCTTCCATACCACAAATCATAGGGGGTCTTTTCATTGTTTTCTCTTGCTTACACTTTATTAAGTTTGTAGACACTAGTATGAATTGCTTCTCTCCAGTAGACTTCCAATAGGTTTTCCTCTTTCATCATTGTTCTTGCACCTTCCTTAATAGTCCTATTCTTCCTTTCAACCACTCAATTTTTCTAAGGATTCCTAGGGACAGATAAATGCCTCTTTATTCCATGTATCTCATAAAAGCTGTTAAACTCATTGGAGGTGAACTCTCCACCTCTATCAGACCTCAAACATTTAATTTTCATATCCATTTCATTCTCAACCATAACTTTGAATTCTTTAAACTTATCTAGAGCTTCTAATTTTTCTTTGAGAAAAGTAACCCATGTCATTCTAGAGTAATCATCAATTAATAGCATGAAATATCTATCACCTTGAAATCTTCTTACTATGGTAGGACCACAAAGATCTATATGCACCAATTCCAATGGTCTAGTAGTATATTGTTCTTTGACTTTGAAACTTCTTCTTGCTTGTTTCCCAATCTGACATTCCTTGTAGACGTCATTGATGGGATTTGTAGTATTTGGTAGATCTCTCACAGCTTGAACTAAATTGATCCTCACTAGGCTATCAAAACTGATGTGACACATTCTTCTATGCCATAGACAATTTTCATTAATCTGAGTCATAAAGCAATGAACATCAACAACTTTAAGCTGATAAACATTTCCATCTGTCCTTCCAGCAACAACCACAATTTCAAAGCTTTTTTGATCTTACATCCATCATCCTTAAACATAAGATTATAGCCTTTGCTACAAATTTTTCCAACACTCAAGAGGTCATGCCTTAAACCCTTAATGTAAAGGACACCATTTGTATTATTCTTTCCATCAAAACTAGTAGAGCCTTTTCCACATATCTTAGTAGATATATAATCACCAAACTTATCTAAACCTCCTTCATATTTTTCGAGTTTAAAAAACTTACTTTTATCATTGGTCATATGCTTTGATCATCCACTATCAATGATCTAGTAGTTCTTCTCCTCTCTTGCATGAAAAGAAGTCGCCATAGTTCCTTCAACTCCAAAACCTGCTTTTTAAGAACTTTCCTTAATACATCTCTCAGAGTTGGTAGAAATAGATTAAACATTTATAGCCATAAATAAGCATTCATTATCCTTATCATCCCCATAGTCAGATTCATCATTAGATATACTGGCATCTTCTCTAACATAATAACTTTTCTTAATTGTTTTACCTTTTTTCTCCTTATTCTTATCATTCAAAGCTTTATTTTAGACATCTTGAATCATAATGACCTATCTTTCTACAACTAAAACATTTGAAAGGTAACTTAACTTTGTACTTTCCAGTACCCTTTTTCATTCTCCTCATAAAATTTACTTCTACATCATCAAGATCCTCCTAATTTGATTCCCCAATCTTCTCTGATTTGCCAACCTTAAAATCAATTTCAAATTTTGCATCACTTGGACCAAATTCTCTAATTTCAAAAGTAGATAAAAAACCATACAACTAATATCTAGTATATTTACTTAAATATTGAGCTTCCTTAATAGAAAAAACTTTATGACTATAAGCTTTAGGAAGAGTTCTCAATACCTTCTTTACCACTTCTTCTTCAAGCTTTCCACCAAGACCTCTAATGGAATTGGCAATCTCATCCACCTTATGCATGTATCTTGTAATTTTTTCATCTTCTAACATCTGCATGTTCTCAAATATGATCTTTAGATTTTGCATCTTAGCTTCCTTGACTTTATCATCTCCTTCATAAATGCTTTCCAACTTTATCCAAATCTCTTTAACATTTTTCAAATTCATAACTTTCACAAGTTCAATATTAGAAAGACCACTTAAAAGAGCATACCTTGCTTTACCATTTTTTCACAAGCCTTGATCTCATCATCAATACTTGGACCATTTATAGGTATAGCATATCCATTCACAACAAACTTCCGAATTTCATATCCAAGGGATACTAGAAAACCTTTTATCCTTGTCTTCCAGAATGCATAATCCGATCCATCAAATAGAGGAGCATCTCTCTTGTGTGCCATCCCAAATCTACCTTAAGTGGTTAAGATTTATTCCAAGGAACCTTGTTCTGATACCAATTGTTGAATGCACAAGACAATTGGGGGGGGGGGTTGAATCATTTATATATTAAAACATCAAAAACCTCATTAACATGGAACAATGTTAATGGAACAATGATCAATACCATCATGAAATGAAGCATCAAACATCAACATGTACCTGAAAGTATGGATTGTTAACATGAACACAAGATCAATTCATGTGAAAGCAACATCAAGCAACAAAGGCAACGAAATATCAATGACTATTGCAAAAAGCCTATCAAAATCTAGAAACATAGTCATTGTTTTAACACTATCCAAGCATCTGTCCAAGCAAATAGAGTATTCTAGATAATAGAAAAGCAAATGGTCACTTCTCCCCCTGCAAGAAACATTGGTTTAGCATTGGAAACATAAACCAACCACTACACTATAACTGCACCATACTCTTGCACCATAAAGACCAATGCATCATACTATCATTAGGAAGCCAAGACCATTAACCATTGTACCACGTACTATCCACTATCACTGTCCATTGATAAAATATTGTACTGTTATGAAACTGAGCACATCACTGTTGCATCAAAAGAGAACATATCATTGTGCATATGCAAGATTATATTTTACTATGCATTCTTTATGAAAGGAATTTCATTATATTCTTGCATGTATATATCACTGTCAAAGCTGGATTGTGATTGAGAAAACATTTACCAATTATGACTGATACCACTGTGTAAGCATCACTCCATTAAGTTGTTCTTACTATCTACATAGTTGGAATACAAGACTACCATCTAGTATTATTGTCATTTTACTATACTACTGCCCTTTTGAAGATTGTCAACCTCTGTGATCTCTCTTCTAATATTGATGTTAACTCAACAAATCTTTTGGCTGCTTGTGTTCTATCTAGAGACTCCCTGTGAAGACCACTCTGACGCCATAAAGATAAATAGATTGTTATCATGGTTTCTTCCTTTAACTGCTATGTTTCCCTTCTTTTTTTAACATGAACACATGAATGAACATCCAATTCAAAGATTATTTCATCTAGAAGTAAGATATTGGAATTTTATCACTATCAAACTATGATTGTCTCTGTGAAATCATTGAAGACATGAGAGATTGTGAATATTAAACATGAAATTTTTCAAAACACCATATTAGCCTCAAGAGTCATAGCATTGTCCAAACTTAGGGATATTAACATTTTCAAGATCCATATCATACATTCTCAAGGAAAACATCACTGTCACAACCAAAACCAAGCATGAAAAGCACTATCATACCAAGTATGAAGACCACTATAAGACGAAGATGAAAACCAAAGACACTACACTACATGGTGTTGTATCATTGATCATCAAGTAAAATACTCCACACTCCACACTCCATTGTCAAGAAAGAGTTAAAAGAGCACATTGGACTATCATGATTGAACTTCTACTATACCACTAACTATATTTTGCATGAGATGACTTAATATGCATAGTCATTGTGAAGAATGGTGTCATTAAAGAAAG